>JACCGJ010018415.1:0-38561 GCA_013407085.1 Atriophallophorus winterbourni | reverse complement strand
GAAGAGACATGATGTTCACAATCTGCTCTAGATCCGAGTTTACCCATAAGTAGCTCGTTTAGCAGACCTTCGATTCTTTGTACACTACTCTCTAAACATAAAATTTTCGTATCCGCGTCGGTCTGTGTGCTCACAGTTGTCTTCGTAAAATTTATCGATTGAGATCTGCATGTCTGACAGATGTAGCAAACTCCTGGAATTTCGTCTGCATTGATAACAGTAAGGGCATCGACGGTCAAAGTAGCATCGCACTTCATATGAACCTTCTCACGACAAACAAAACAATTAGCCTGTCGGGCTTTGCGGCTTACGGCCTTTCGACAAAGTTTGCACACGTGACCGCTGTCAATGGGCTTCGTTTTTGAGGTCATGGCACCGGAGCGAAAAATTATCGATCGATGGTTCGGGTAAGTGGGTGTGTTCGTGTAGGCCCGTATGAAGTGTAGACGGGTTTCGTAGCGGATGAAACGAACTAAGTGAGTGAAAATCGCGCCTAGTGTAGTATGGGTAAAAAGCCGCGTAGCTCCTCAAAATTGGATCCGATTTTGTGGTCCAAAGTGACAAGCGAAGTAGAAGTTCAAGCTCTTTCGAACAGTCGTAAGATCAGTCGAATATTCCGTAGTTTACTCAAACTTGCACGCGTGCTTTCAGTTTGGTTCAGAAGGTGAAGGATGAATTTCTGTAGAAATTGCGTGTTTTCTCTCCAAGAATATTGTGGTCACAATGCTTGTTGTGAGAGGAATCCGAAAAGGTATAAAATATCCAGATACGACAAACCGGGAGTGAAGTAGATTCAAAATCGTAGGAGCGCCGAAATATACGTCCGTTCAATACATACCGCCCAGCGGTATCACGGTTATGCTGAAGAGAATATTTCGTCGGTTCACAATTGAAACCATCCGCCGCATTATAAATGATTATATCTATCCAACGATAGAGTACGTAGAGCCCTTTCGGGCACCGTGATTACGTAAAGACATTGAACTACGGATGATATATACCACCGAGCGGCGAATTCAGTGGATTAAATGCAACAAATTTCAATACCAAGCGTGCATGGCCATCCTAGGATTGACCGATTTTACACCAAGGAGATAAACGAGCAACATGACCCTGAAATCTAAAATGCCGCAGATAGAAAGTCTTCAAATATGCGACTTGATAGAATGCAGTTAGCATGAGAACCCATGAAGTCATTCAAGTTGTCTTGTTATACAGCAAAGTATATTCGATTATAGACGGCATTGCTTCTGTGGAAATCACTATTACAGGATATTTTGAAGTCTACCACGATCCAAGATTTCAATTCGAACCTAGATTGTTATATGTAAGAGCACTTCACTGTCGTCCCTGTATATTGACCTCATATGAACCCACGCAAACCAAGCACCTCAATTTAGTTTCGATTGCACCCTCTATATATTTTATAGTTGTTATTCAATGGTGCATGTGAAGCGATTGCTATATTTCCCACAATGTAATCTTGATTCTTGATTCTTGATTACGGTTATGTGAAGACCTGTCTATTATACATGAAGGAGTATATAAATGCGCAAGACTGCAGTCTATCTGTGCATTTAAATGTGGGAACGTTGTCGAACTACAATCTACAATCATTTAATGTTCGATCGAAGCGCGTAAACTGGCGTGTTCCTAGAGAGCAATGGAGACGGATAATTTTAACTTGAGGACAGTCATAAAGAAGAAAAAGTGTGTGCAGAGTGAGAAGCAAATCAAACTAACTCGAATAACCAAATCGAAATGAACAATTACCGAGAAACATTCCTTGTTCTCTAATGTATTCCAGGTCCAGGTACAAGTGTTAGTTCACAGAGTTTTCTCCTAATCTCAACATGGCTTGCGCTGGGAATGATCAACTGTTGACATAATATTCTGCTTCGACAACTTTAAGAACTTTGTCGAGAACAGTGAATATAATAAAAAGCTGTCGTTATTTAGTTACCTAATACATTGGTTTACTTAAGTTGGCGTTACATTTTGACAGCAGCATCAGTTGTTGCGCTTTATTATCCGCTCGAATAAATGAATTCACTTTGTTGCGTAACATACGGAAATGTTGCAATGAAGTAGAAGTATTCTTGGCTATATGCTGCATCCACGTTGCGCGTTTCGGTGCAATCCACTTGTTATTCTGCTGCGAGTTCTTATCTGACTTCAATTTGAGAAATTATATATGTACGTTTCATTGCGAGTCAGGGCTCATATGGTTAGTATTCCAAAGCGAAATCTGCACGAGCGATTTACTCAAGGCTAATTCATCTACCCAGCGAAGCACCCCATTCCGTGCAATAGATTGATCTGTACTGCAAATATAGTTGAATTAAATCACGGAATGGTCAGTAAGACCTGGCAATGCCTGGATTCCGATAGCATCGGCAGATTGTTCTCCCGAAGTAAACACCAAATCCAAGACGAATGGACGGTCAGTAGCTCTTCTCCGAATGTAATCAATAACATGTTGGTTTAAAGGGACTGAATCTAGTACCTCTCTACATCGGTATTCTGTAGTTTTTGTGGAGTGAACGTCTCTGAAAAAAAGGTTAGGTAGGTTAAAATCGGCCATCATAAGTATTGTACGATTCCGTTGATGAAGGCGAACGGTAGACTACACAAATCATTCAAACTTCGCCGGATATCGGCGTTAAAGAACAACAAATCGTATTCTCGTTGGTGAATTCTGATTGTCTACTTTTAGGCACTGGAGGCTATTATTATAATAAAGAGAAACGCCGCCAACAATTCCCTCTTGATCGTTCCTTATCAGATTCATATTTGGAATGGATATCTCCGTTTCGATTAATTTATAAGAATACCATGTTTCTGTATTTCCCATAATGTCAGGTGGCTAGTGTGAGCATATATCGGTCAACTCCGCTAATTTTTCCGAAAGGCGTTTGGTAATTGTATGTGAAAATCTTATAAATTATGTGGTGTTATAACATGACTGGTAATCAATAATGCGACTTGTTTAGAGTCGGAATGTTCATGTTTTTTCGAGCTGTCGCATGCTATTTAGTTTGAACAGCATCACTAGTGGGTTGCTGGGTCTTACTATCCGCTTACTTGTTCCTGATTATTATCCTGGGAAAGCTCAACCTGACATTTCGGGGCAGTTTCTTCTATGTTCCCATTTACGTTTGATACTTTCGGTCAATTCGATTTTCAAGAAGGTTAGCTTTAAATGAATACGACATTGCACTTTAGTGTTGATAGAACGCGGTATCTTCAAGCATTCACGTCTATGGCTTTTTAATACCGGTTGTTCCGGCTAGATGTCTTCACTGGTTGTGAACATGCTGAGAAGATACGACTACAGCATCTTCCGTTACGCATCGAAATACAATATTTCTCACATTGTTTTCTCTTCGAGATTTCTTTGGGATGAATACAACATGTAGACTCTGGAAAACCTTTAAAAAGATAAGCATTTAAGAGTAGGTTTTAACGTCCTCCGCTGATTCCATCGTAATTCCTAAGAGGCGGGGATCGTCTTTGTGAGAAAAATTCTGATAGCGGTTCAGCAGAACTATTAATGACGAAGTAAATGCGTGCGGTCTCATCGGACTACAGATTTCATAACATTCAACTAAGTCATGTTTTTTTAGCTTTGAACAGCGTTTACCTGGACTCGGTCACGTTGGTACATATAACACTAAGGTTTAAACCCGCGAATGTTAGTTTATAATGTGAGGCGGTCTTTTAAGAGCTGGTTCTGATGGGTTCCTTCTTGTTTCCGTTAAGTTGAAGAGTCACTGATCCCGGGAAACACTTACTCGTTTATGTCACCATCTGTGCGTTTATCTGGGCAAATATTGGCCTGTTGGATTATGATGAATTATATATTGGCTATTTGACAGTAACGTCTAAGTCGAGTAAAGATGGTGCCTTTATGACGTTTTTTATAGTTGATTCCGTGTTTGTATAATCGAATCCAGTCCATTTAGACGCGTCTCAATTTCATACTCAGGATGTTTCGCCTCTGATGATGACACTGTTGGTTTGGCATTGCAAAATCGATACCAAATCCGAGGTCACCGATTTGTCACATTTTGCATGCACTTTCAACAAAGAAGCGTAACACGAGACAGATCTCGACGTTCGAGAACAAAATGTGTTTATGAATGCACAAGAAAATATAGCAAGCTTTTTAGCATGAATTTGTTGAGATCACTTATCACGCTACGGAATGCGCTAATCCGTGAGCATCTGTTTGCCAAAGATGCAGCCATCATTAATAACCCATAAGAACTCCGCCAGTGTTGTTGGCCTCCGTCGGTCGACGTCGACCATGAATGTACATCACATCGCATGAATTTCATGTTTTACAGCTTTTTGAATGACTAAACACTCCGCCAGTGGCAAATTGAATCATTTTATTTGGTATGAGCAGACCAGCGTCTCTACATATATATCATTGTATACTTCAACTTACTCTATCGTTCGCTAAAAATGTTTCAAACGTCTATCTGCATTACGTGTATAATGATTGGCCTTTGCCGCGGGACCGGTGACATCGACCACGTTCAAAATAATCAAAGGGCGCAAAACAGGCAGCGAACCACAATACTTGCCTTCTCTGTATTTCATTTATCCTTTCTTTTCGAAATTGATTATACTTCATAACGCATTCACTCCAGAAAATAAATGATGTGTAATACAAGAGTTGCCATGTGAGGCAAGACGAGGGGTTCAATAGACAAATTCGTCGCTAGAACGCAGTCGTCAGCAAACACCAGTAGGGCTCATCCAAAGGCATGCTAAAATTTTGTACTAAAAATCAGAATGAGCAAGACCACAGTCCTTGGTCAAGTGACTGTATCGCCTCTAAACATCACTGTTGAAAACGGTCAACGTGGAACAGTCTATCATTTCATATTACATTGCTTCAACCATTGCGGACAATCAACCCAATACACCAAACGAACACATGCATTCCCTCGACAATGCATTCGTGTAATAAGGAAGTGTCTGAAATCCGCAACGATATCTGAAGGAATTGAGAGCTATATATATATGCATTGCGAAATATTCACCAAACAAATCGTGAACTACAATTACCCGGCATGTCACATATTCGTTATGATGTCCTCCTCCACCGAGGTGTAGCTTTGTATTTAAAACCTTCTGCGCCGTGAGAATTCAGATACAGACATCGTGTTACGGGAAACAATCTGGTGCTCAGTTCAATTAGCCAATGGCGAAGACAGTGTTTTGGAAGTAGTATATCGCCCAAGCCAAAACATGAAACTTACAATCTGGCTATACGCGACAGAATGTTCATGGTTGTATGACACTAGTGGATAAGCCAGGCTTTACAAACCTGTTGAATCACATGTGTACAAACACGCACAATGGGGTTAAACCCAGAAACACGAACGAAAATGCCCATCTGCATGCGTTTCACACACAAAATCATGGTCATATCTAATTGAGATCAGGTTTTCGTACCACACTTATCTAACGACGGCAGAAAAACACAACTTTTTCATCATTCTTAGAGTGTTAGACATTCTGCATAGATTGGATCACCTACTTGAACACAACCGCTCCATCGACAAAATGCACGCAGTAGCCGATGTCATGGGTACAATTTAATTATTCCACACTCAAGATCACATTGTAGAAGGGTCTTCTATGATTTTTGTGTTTGTTTTATATGGAAATCTCTGTCCCCACATATCAGTTGTGCATCAAGCCTGAGCATGTTCAATGCTAAAGTTAAGAATTATGTGTTGACCAAATCCAACATTGCACAAGAATACATAAGCTCAGAACTCAGAACTCAGAAACTCAGAAAATTTTATGGTAGAAAAAGCAGTAAGCTTAACAATAACCAAGGTATATGGAATATATAAAAATATATATAAAATATCTCAAAAATTAATAGGGACAGTCACATACCGCATGGTTCGTCATAAACTCATCGAGTTTGGAAGCGAAAACCTTAACAGATTCTGATCGTGTGATTTCTTCAGGCAAAGAGTTCCAAGTGAAACAAATTCTTACCGACGAATATCCAATCGAGAATGCGGAATGCTTAAAGCCTTTGAATGTGTTCGTGTTCTAGTAAGGTCATTGGGCTTTAGCAAGTGTTTAAGGGGATGGTTTTCAGTATGCAGGATTTTGAATATCAACAGGAGGTCACTACGTATCCGTCGTTGGGTAAAATCGTGTAGGTTTAGTTTTAACATTCGTTCTGTGAAAGGCAAATTTCTGTAAGGGGTGACCAACTTTGTAGCACGTTGATAAATCCAGTCGAGTAGTTCGATGTCCTTCCTCAGCCATGGTGCCCAGGCTTGGATGGAATATTCCATAACAAGACTTATATACGTGTTAATTACCCGGGGTAGGGTATCGGGCGTAAAAATCCGGAATATTCTTTTGAGAAGACTCAAGATACGGCAAGCTTTATTGTACACCATTCGGCAATGATGTCCAGACTTAAGGTTAAACGAAACCCATATACCGAGATCTTTTTCTGCGGTGGTCCAGACGAGATCTTGCGTGCCAAGCTGATACGTGTGTTGTAGAGATTTTCCAAGCTGCAGCATTTTACATTTCGCAGGGTTAAATGGTAACTCATTTAACTGGGACCAACGAAATAAGGTGCACAGAGCCCGTTGTAATGCCATACAGTCATTAACAGACCTTACACGTTTCCATATTGTAATATCATCGGCAAATAGTATCAAGTTGCATCCAATATCCTCTACTATATCGTTCATATAAACCAAGAATAGAAGAAGTCCAAGCACCGAGCCTTGCGGAACTCCACTCGTGACGTCTATTTTTCTAGATAAGGTGCTACAAACGCGAACTTGGACGTGTCTATCAGTAAGATAGTCCCTTATCCAATTCATTAATATTCCCGTTATTCCATAGGATTCTAACTTTTTAATTAGGATGTCATGGTTGACTCTATCGAAAGCTTTGGAAATATATCGATGTATGAAGCATGTACAGCCTCACCTTCGTCTAGTGCCTTGGTCCAATCCTCGAACGTTGTAAGAAGGTTAGATGAACAACAACGACCCCTCCGAAAACTGTGTTGTGCTGCGGTCAAAATATTTTGCTTTTCAAAATGTTCTCTTATGCGCGCAGTCACAATGCGTACCATTAATTTGGAGATCACCGGAAGTAAAGTTACCGGTCTATAGTTTGCTGTGTCTGAACGGCTACCGCCTTTATAAATAGGAGTAATCATCCCTGATTTCCATTGCGGTGGTATTTTTCCTTCATTTAAGCTGAGATTGGATATGCGAGTGAGAGGAGCAGGCAAAGCAACGCGACACCTGCGAAGTACAGCGGGGGTAATTTCTGACTCTCCGTATTGATAAAATATTTGTTTTATTAATATACATGCTACATACATGTTTTCGTCTATGAAGTATTTGGTTTTTGGAGCATTAAAACTTTAAATATAAATTACCGTGAATAATGTGTAAGCCGCTTGATCACTGCCAATATTTTGGTTGTCCAGAAGATTTCGTTACAGCCACCCTCAGCGAATTGCGCATTATCTAGCGGCGAATGATGTATCCCTATATGTTCTGGTCCTCGTTCTGTCAACAAGGGATCTCTATCATAACCGCATATCATTTTGATGCCCAACATTGTTTTAGGCGACAAAACAGTTCCCTTCGGTGAGAACAATTTCCCCGTGAGCGCTCACAACGATAGCCATTAAACACGTTTTCACATTTTCAAGCAGGTTCAACTGCGCGTGTTTATTTCTCGTGGATTTGATAAAGTTTTCGTAGCTCATTTTGACCATTACCGTTACTGCATTGTACCGTGAACTAACAAACGGTACGACACAACGAGGTATTCTCCAGGGTTAAGAGATTTGATAAGAGTCGTGAATTATATCCACAAGACTAAATATCATTAGCATATCACGATCAATTAGCACAGATTTAAGAACCGGTTGTCAAGGAGGAATAGCATGACTGATGCAGACATGAATTGTCAAACAAAAGAAAATTAAAGCGTGCATCACATTGTCATGAATGCAGTCGTTTAGAGCAGATACTAGGTGACGGGTTCACCAATCAAAAGCTACGGTTATAGTAAAAATCGAGAGATTTTCAATTGTAAATGTCGAACGATCGCAAATAATTTTCAATAAAATAATACACCGGTTTTCAATGCGTTTGCAACGGGCAGGTTTTGATGCAGTTCAGTCGCTGTTAACCTCGCTGTTTTCGATCATAAATTGTTTAGCTCCTAGTTTGGCCAGGTTATAATAATAATTTATTCTTGGTGAACCAAGGCATAAAATACATGATCAAATTTTCATAAATTTATTGCAAAATAATGGGATTAAATTATTGGAAGAACTTTAAAATCCAGAAATGATTTATGTTTGTTTCGAAATTGGAAATGGTAGGCTTGTAGCGGTTTATCCAGCGGAGATTTCACCACAGTGTCGAACAACGCGCCATGCGGTCGAATTATTTTGAGCTCCTGATTATCAGGATATACTGTTCTTAAACTTACACTTACGTGGATACATTATACGTTGTTGGACTCCTCTCGAACTCAGCTTTCTGGATATACCACTCTCGCAGTGGTATTCGATAATACGAGCAAATTCGGATTTATCGTGATTTTCCCATATTGGATCTACGCGTGCAACTCTGTTAATACGCTTCAAGTCCTCAAAGGGATTAACGTCATCGGAAAGATCTTATTCTTCGCCGTCGACTGGTTATATATTCAACGTAGTGAGAGCAACTACCGAAGCGCATCGCTGGAATCAATTCTGACTTTGTTCTTATTATTGAGCAACGCTTTTCGTCGCGCTCACCATATTCATCATCGATCGCTCGACGGAACCACTGCCTGCGCACACACAACTGAACAGTACTGCACACAACCCTGACCGGATGACCCCGAAACGAAAACAAAGCGCACCGGGCTGCATGTGTGCAGTTTGCCGAAAGTCGGTAAGTCCTAAGGCAAAGTCTGTCACGTGTTACGATTGTTTGTTAAAAGTTCATGCTAAATGCGACAAATCGCTGACCTCGGATTTAGTATCGATTAGTAATGGAGATGATTGCCCTGGTGTTTGTTATGTTTGTCTGGTTTGCAAGGCCAAATAAACACCGTCAGCCTCGGCGACGAAACCCCTGAATATGATATTGAGACGCGTCTAAATGGAATCCAGTATACACAAACTAAATGAACTGATAATAAACGTTATAAAGACACCGTCGTTACCCGTCGTTACTGCCGAAGAGCCGGTAGATAATCCATCATACTCAACTTTACCACCAAACCAGTCAATGGAAAAGGTTGAATTCTTGCAGCACAGCACCCAGCAGAGTGTTAAAAGCGTCTTAAAACCGAAAACGTTCACGAAGGCCCCATTAGCGAAAGTTGCCTTGAAAGGAATTTCTCTTAGTGTTATCTGCACCAACGTGCCAGAGTCGACTGAGGCGCTATTTTCGAATAGACATCAGAATGAGTTGGCTGAATGGTTGAAACTGTGCACTCGCATGAATCTCAAAGCGATCCACCCGGCTTCGTTGATTCGCTTGAGTCGTACTCCCAAAGCGCTACACCAAGATAAGCCGCGGTTGCTCAAGGTAGTAGTGCAAAATGAGAAGGACTTAGAAGATGTACTTCTGTCGACATACTTGCTACGAGATGACATGGCAAATACATTTCGTGTATTTGTTGATGTGCCCTGGTCGGAACGGGCAAAATCGCCACTGAAAGGTAACCAAAATAAAGTAAACGATCGCAACAAGCGCACCCTTATTCTTTTAAATGTCCCAGAAGATGCCACCGGTTCAGATACAAAGTGTAAATCCAACCACGACCTACAACAGTGGAGATTTATCAGTACTGCTATCCAAACCACCAATGTAACGGTTATCGATACGTTCCGAATCCCAAAGTCATCGAATTACGAAGGTAATGGTCCACGACCCCTTAAACTGAAACTTTTGACCACCACTATGGTGAACACCGTGCTTAACAACTGGAAACAGTATCGATACAAAGTTCCACGAGAGATCAAAATTGTCGGTAAACACCTGAAAACCTGCTCTATCGTGGAAGTTGCCAAACCCGTTGGTAATGAGCACAGTGATGCCGGGACTCCTGCTCCAAAAAACGGATGTCGACCGACTCTATCGGAGTCGGTGATGTAATATACCCATTAACACGAGGCCCACCATCTTTGACACGTACTCAACTTACATGCTCAAATACTCATCATCCAACATTTTATCAAGATCTACTATCAAATGTTTATACACCAACGCACAATGCTTGATAAATAAGTTACCCGAACTAATCGAGCTTCGTCAAAAATATTCACCACTCCTGATAGCCGTAACGGAAACTTGGTTCAATCAGCAATTAGTTGAGGAGGAAATTTCCATTCCAAACATGTTTCTTTTTCATCGTTCTCGAATGGATCGTGGAGGAGGAGGTGTTGCTATTTACTATTATCAACACCTCACGTTCAGAGAAATCACGGATAATGATTTTATACTGGAAGATACACTTTGGTGTTCACTTAAATTAGCAACAGGTGAAAACTGTGTTGTTGGTGTGATTTACTGACCACCGTCAGCAGACGAAGCATACAATGCTAGTTTAATTGAGAAAACTCAGCTGGTTGTTTCCAGATATCAAAACAACGCCCTGATCATGGGTGACTTTAATCTCCCGAATTTACTAAAAAGCGAGATTCCACCGGTGAACTAACTTGATCATCTAGAGTGTTCTACCCTAACGAGCGCGTATCCTACGATATACCTGCATTCAGGTCGCAGAATACAATACACGAAATCGTTGTGAAACCCGAGAGTGTCCTGGTAAAGCTACGCGGGTTAAATACAAAAAAATCCCCGGGTGCTGATGAAATAACACCATTCATCCTAAAGCAATGCGCCCATGCTCTATTCTCACAACTCTCTGACCTTTTCAACCTGTCCTTGAGTTGTAGCACGGTTGCTAATGACTGGAAATGTGGACTAATCACTACGATATACAAAGGAGGGAACCGATCTGATGTGTCTAACTACAGACCAGTCACGTTGTTGCCAGTGGTCTCTAAAGTTCTTGAACGACTTGTGGCCGACGAACTTATCAAACACTTGGAACAAAATAAGCTTCTTTCCATCGCACAGCACGGATTCAGGACAAGACACTCCTGTCTCACCAATCTTCTCATAACTCTTGATAATTGGACTAGAGCCGTGGACGATGGATGCCCTATCCATGCGTGTTACTTGGACATGTCTAAAGCTTTTGATCGTGTTAACCACAGCATACTGCTACAAAAATTGGAGTAGCTCGGGGTATGCGGCAGATTATTGGCCTGGATAAAGGACTACTTGACTGGTAGAGTAATAAGGGTTAGAGTTGATGGGGCACTATCAAGCCCAGTAGAAGTTACAAGTGGCGTACCTCAAGGCTCAGTCTTGGGGCCAATACTCTTCCTCGTGTACGCGAATGATATACCTGAAATCGTACGCAGAAAAATAATTTTATTTGCGGATGACATCAAAGTCTGGACTAGCATACGCACCATAGAAGATTGCGAAATTCTCCAAAAAGATCTCGAAGCACTTCATAATTGGTCCTTGCGGAACTGCTTACCATTCAACATCCAAAAATGTAAAATGTTGAACGTCGGTAAATCATTCGAATTCTCATACTCTCTGGGATCTCAGCAACTTCCATGGGTTACTGAAGAGAAAGACCTGGGCGTGTGGATTAGCAGTAACCTGAAGTCTTCACGGCACTGTTCTGTTGTATACAAAAAGTCCTGCCAAATCTTAGCATTGCTCAGAAGGATCTTTGGTCGTTTCTCAAAGTAGATACTCCCACGTATAATTAACACCTATATCAGACCAACAACGGAGTATGCTGTTCAAGCATGGTCCCCATGGTTACAAAAGGACATGACCTTGCTGCAACGGGTATACCACCGCGCTACAAAACTGGTGACCGGGCTATACAACAGGCCATACGAGGAGCGGATTGCAACACTAAACCTCTTTGACTTTTCGTACCGTCGTCTCAGGGGTGACTTGATCCTGCTTTTCAATATTCTGCATACAGTGGATCACCCACTCGAACACCTGTTTCATCGGCAAGAAGCACGTGGTAGCAGATCGCATGGATACAAGTTAATTAATCCACACTCCAGATCAAATTGTCAAAGGTTTTTCTTTGCTGTCAGAGTCTGTTTTCTATGGAACTCCCTGCCCCCACATATCATTTGCGCAACAAGCCTGAACATGTTCAAGGCTGAACTTGACAAGTATATGTTGACCAAACCCAACCTTGCACCTGAATACACGTGCTGACTTTCCATTTGTATAAAACATTTGTGTTTTTTTATGAATTCCCTATATTTTTAATCTGTGGTTACTGTAAAGTATTTACTTTTTGGACCATTAGAACTTTGAATTACTTTTAATTAACTGCGTACGCCTTCTGATTATTGTACCCAAAACACTTCTCAACGCAACACGGCATACAGATCCAAAACATTTAGACGATAGACTTGTCCCAAAGCAGAACACGTTAGCAGCGTGAATAATATATTAAAATTGTTTACATATTTACATGTATCATTAAAACAAAACAAATGAAAAAATATGTAGGATTAATGTAATACAATGATGAAAACACCATAGGCTACATGGGTAGGAAAATGTTATGAAATATTCATGAATAATGAGATTTCTTTCAGATCGAATATCCAGACGAGATAATAAAATGAGTACAAGACGATGAGAAGAACAAATGTACGAAGAAAATAAAGCAAAGGAATATATTGTTTTACTGTATAAAAATAAATAAACAGCATTCTCTACACTAGCAGGCAATATGATTGTGTCTACGCCCTCAGCTCACACGGAGTTCCGTAGGGTAAAGTCTACTAAGGACCTAGGAATCGTAGTCTCCGCAAACTTTAAGTGGGCTGACCAATGTGCTGCTGCAGCTCAAAGGGCCAGGAGGGAACTCTTTCGACTACGTTCAGCCCTCACTTTCAGAAAAGCTGAGGTGCTATTGCCCCTTTACAAGGCAATAGTAAGGCCACATTTAGAATACTGTATCCAGGCTTGGAAGCCGTATTACCAGAAGGATATAGTGCAGATAGAAAAGGTACAGAAGCTGGCCACTCGCATGATCGAGGGGTTAGCACACACCAATTATGAGAATCGTCTATTAGCACTAGGACTTTTCTCACTTAGGAGGAGGCAACTTAGGGGGGATCTTATAGAGACCTTTAAGGTTGTCAAAGGACTAAGTTGTTTAGAATTCGATGAATTCTTTCGGTTCTCTCCTTTGGTTGGTACACGAGGGCACAGTTTTAAGCTAAGTAAACAGCACACCAGGCTCGAATCCAGAACGCACTTCTTTAGCATCCGTATAGTGAACGCGTGGAACTCACTTCCCGCAGAACTAATCTTGGCAACTTTAGTAATTGCGTTCAAACATGGGCTGGACGAACGGTGGCAGGAGCTCTTCCCGGAGCATTACCCTTAAGACTAAATCCCTCATTTTTATGATAAAAAAATACAAAAATATTCGAGAAATATTTTGGAACACAAAAAAGAGTTTATTTTTCATTTTTTCGCATTTGTGGAAATAAACTGCTGTATATCGTCTTTTCATTCGATTGGACATGCAACATGCATAACTCTCTCACCTTTCGGTGATGAGACATCTCCCATCTTCCATTCACAGTTAACCACGCCTGTGTTACTTACGAATCAATCCTGGTAGTGGTGGGTGTTTTCAAGCACACCTCAGAAAGAATCTGGGCACTCGTTTCGACTTGATCGACTATCGCCCTGTGACACTGATACTGATACTGATACTGATACTGATACTAGCATCAATAGAAACATTGAAATTGTTTTAAATCATACAGTGGGTATTGTAAATTCGGAAGATAGGAAGGGACTGTCTCCAATGAGCTTACGTTATAGGGGTACCGGTCGCTCGACAGAACCACTGCTTGTGCACACACCATAGACAGTACTGCTCACAACCCACAACGGATGATCTTGAAAACCAAACAAGGTGCAGCATGTGTATGGTTTACCAAACGTTTGTAAGTCTGACGTCGAGATCTGTCTCGTGTTACGCTTCTTTGTTGAAAGTGCATGCAAAATGTGACAAATCGGTGACCTCGGATTTGGTATCGATTTTGCAATGCCAAACCAACAGTGTCATCCTCAGAGGCGAAAAATCCTGAGTATGAAATTGAGACGCGTCTAAATGGACTGGATTCAATTATACAAACATGGAATCAACTATAAAAACGTCATAAAGGCACCATCTTTACTCGACTTAGACGTTACTGCCAAATAGCCATTATATAATTCATCATACTCCAACAGGCCAATATTTGCCCAGATAAACGCACAGATGGTGACATAAACGAGTAAGTGTTTCCCGGGATCAGTGACTCTTCAACTTAACGGGAACAAGAAGGAACCCATCAGAACCAGCTCTTACAAGACCGCCTCACATTATAAACTAACATTCGCTGGTTTAAACCTTAGTGTTATATGTACGAACGTGACCGAGTCCAGGTAAACGCTGTTCAAAGCTAAAAACATGACTTAGTTGAATGTTATGAAATCTGTAGTCCGACGAGACTGCACGCATTTACTTCGTCATTAATAGTTCTGCTGAACCGCTATCAGAATTTTTCTCACAAAGACGATCCCCGCCTCTTAGGAATTACGATGGAATCAGCGGAGGACGTTAAAACCTACTCTTAAATGCTTATCTTTTTAAAGGTTTTCCAGAGTCTACATGTTGCATTCATCCCAAAGAAATCTCGAAGAGAAAACAATGTGAGAAGTATTGTATTTCGATGCGTAACGGAAGATGCTGTAGTCGTATCTTCTCAGCATGTTCAAAACCAGTGAAAACATCTAGCCGGAACAACCGGTATTAAAAAGCCATAGACGTGAATGCTTGAAGATACCGCGCTCTACTAACACTAAAGTGCAATGTCGTATTCCTTTAAAGCTAACTTTCTTGAAAATCGAATTGACCGAATGTATCAAACGTAAATGGGAACCTAGAAGAAACACTGCCCCGAAAGGTCAGGTTGAGCTTGCCCAGGATAATAATCAGGAACAAGTAAGCGGATAGTAAGACCCAGCAACCCACTTGTGATGCTGTTCAAACTAAATAGCATGTGATATCTCGAAGAAACATGTTCATTCCGACTCTAAACAAGTCGCATTATTGATAACCTGTCATGGTATAACACCACATAATTTATAAGATGTTTGCATACAATTACCAGAAGCCTTTCGAAAAATTAGCTGAGTTGACCGATATATGCTCGCACTAGCCACCTGACATTATGGGAATTACAGAAACATGGTATTCTTATAAATTAATCGAAACGGAGATATCCATTCCAAATATGAATCTGATTAGGAACGATCAAGAGGGAATTGTTGGCGGCGTTTCTCTATATTATAATAATAGCCTCCAGTGCCTAACAATAGTCAACCCAGAATTCACCATCGAGAATAGGATTTGTTGTTCTTTAACGCCGATATCCGGTGAAGTTTGAATGATTGGTGTGGTCTACCGGTCGCCTTCATCAACGGAATCGTACAATGAACGGTTGGTGTATGTGCTTCAGCGCTTGAGTTGCACTCAGCAAGCAGCAATACCTATTATGGCTGATTTTAACCTACCTATCCTTTTTTCAGAGACGTTCACTCCACAAAAACTACAGAATACCGATTTAGAGAGGTACCAGATTCAGTCCCTTTAAACCAACATTTTATTGATTACATTCGGAGGAGAGCTTCTGACCGTCCATTCGTCTTGGATTTGGTGTTTACTTCGGGAGAACAATCTGCCGATGCTATCGGAATCCAGGCATTGCCAGGTCTTACTGACCATTCCGTGATTTAATTCAACTATATTTGCAGTACAGATCAATCTATTGATCGGAATGGAGTGGTTCGCTGGGTTCGCTCGTGCAGATTTCGCTTTGGAATACTAACCACATTAGCCCTGACTCGCAATGAAACTTACTTATATAATTTCTCAAATTGAAGACAGATAAGAACTCACAGATATCCCCTAGAAGATCCGAAAATAAACTCCGTTTCTTCGTCCGCAGCAGAATAACAAGTGGAACGCGCAAAATGGATGCAGCATATAGCCGAGAATACTTCTACTTCTTAGCAACATCTCCGTATGTTACGCAACAAAGTGAATTCATTTATTCGAGGGGATAATAAAGCGCAACAACTGATGCTGCTGTCAAAATGTAACGCCCACTTAAGTAAACCAATGTATTCGGTAACTAAATAACGACAGCTTTTTATTATATTCACTGTTCTCGACAAAGTTCTTAAAGTTGTCGAAGCAGAATATTATGTCAACAGTTGATCATTCTCAGCGGAAGCCATGTTGAGATTCGAATAAAACTCTATGAACTAACACTTGTACATGGACCTGGAAGACTTTAGAGAAAAAGGAACGTTTCTCGGTAATTGTTCATTTCGATTTGGTAACTCGAGTTAGTTTGATTTGCTTCTCACTGTGCACACATTTTTCTTTTGTATTACTCTCCGTAAGTTTAAATTATCCGTCTCCATTGCTCTCTAGGAACACGACAGTTTACGCGCTTCGATCGAACATTAAATATTTGTAGATTGTAGTTCAACAGCGTTCCAACATTTGAATGCACGGACAATCTGCCGCCCCGCGCACTTATATACTTCTTCGTGTATAATAGACATGTCCTCACTTGACCGTATTCAAGAATCAAGAATCAAGCTTATATGGTGGGAAATATAGCAATCGCTTTACATGCACCATTGAATAACAACTATAAAATATATAGAGGGTGCAATCAAAACTAAATTGAGGTGCTTGGTTTGTGTGGGTTCATATGAGGTCAATATACAGGGACGACAGTGAAGTGCTCTTAGATATAACAATCTAGGTTCGAATTGAAATCTCGGTTCGTGGTAGCCTTCACAATATCGTGTGATAGTGATTTCCACAGAAGCAATGCCGTCTATAATCGAATATTCTTTGCTGTATAACAAGACAATTTGAATGACTTCATGGGTTCTCATGCTAACTGCATTCTATCAAGTCGCATATTTGAGGACTTTCTATCTGCAGCATTTTAGATTTCAGGGTCATCTCGCTCGTTTATCTCCTTGGTGTAAAATCAGTCTATCCTAGGATGGCCATGCACGCTTGTTATTGAAAATTGTTGCATTTAGTCAACTAATCAGTGGTAAAATACATCTCACAAGGCAATGTCTTCACGCAGAGACGGTGCCCAAAAGGGCTCTGCGTACTCTATCGTTGAATAGATATAATCATTTATAATGCGGCGGATGGCTTCAATTGTGAACCGGCGAAATATTCTCTTCAGCATAACCGTGATACCGCTGGGCGTTTAATTACTGATGTCAAACATTAGTTGGCTTCTCCCTGAGACAGTCTTTCAGTTGGCGTACAAAACGTCTTTGTATACCAAAGTATTGTGGTGCTCACATCCCCATCCCTTACATACCACTACCGGTTTCAGGCTGTTTGCCATCGTCAGGTGGTGACAGTAAGATCAGGTTCAGTGAGCCTTGAAACAGTCTTTGTATACCGTTTGACGTGAATACATATCTGAGGTTTTTTCGTCGAATTCGAAGGGTAGCATTAAATACTCGGTCTGTATATATCACGAAATAGATTAAAGTAATGTGCCTTTCAACATCACATTCTGTTACCCCTCGATCGTTAAATTAGTAAAAGTAGGATGGCGATTAATAGTGCGTTAAATGATAGACTCGCGCAGAGTACTTTGTGAAATTAGCAATTTTTTTACTAATATAATCTCTCAAACAATTCAGATTTGGAAGATAAGATTGATGATGGCATTGCCTTAAGATGTTTTCGTATGAAAATCATTTCCCCTCTCCAGCTTTATGGAATTAATACTTGACGAATCCGTATAAAAATGCTTAGTTGTGCTTACTAACATCGCTGCGATTTAGTCACATTTAGAAACTATGTATTCGTCAATGATATCATGAACGGGTCTTCACGAGGCGTATTGTGGTTTTCAGCTTATGGTATACTGTGGACAGACTACAGTACAACGAATAATTTAGTCTGATGACTCAAGTTGCCGTGAATAGAAATGTGCAAACAACTCGCTGCGTTTTATTGAAAACTGGCTAAAGAAAACGATTTGATTGTCTTACTTTTAGTGACATATATAACACTTGCATATTCACAACAACCGTCGCTATATTTTCAACCACTCTACTGTAAAATATCCTTACTACTACTACTGCAACAAATCAACAGTACGAAGTCTCTAGAAATATTTACAAAGTTGAGCATAACGGTCATCATTAAACGTACGTTATTCTTGTTTCACTCATTTGTAATCTCATTGCCACTGTATATCCAGGTTTGTGTCGGATTTCATTCCTGGACCATCGCCATTGTATTCTCACGCATCTCGGACTGTGCAACTGTTCACCGTTTGATCCATCGCGATTAAGCATTCATGAACGTTTCTCCAGACTGGCACATTAGACTATCGTCCTAATCCTCGCCAGTCCAGACGGAGCCAGCAACATATGTTGTGTTCGTCAAACGGATCTGTCGGACTCCCCATCAGATACAGCGTACGCTTGCCGCGAAACGTTAAGAACGTACTCTCCGCAACTCCATGGAGCAACAATGGTAATACGATTCAATCGATATTAGCTTACACTGTATCCGTCGGAAAGACCTGACAAGGAGATCACATCGGTTGGACGACAGCAAGATATATTGCTGCCTGCTTCTCGACTAATCGGGAATAAGGTGACGAAATTACTTGTTCCAAAACAGCCACCTCGGCCCGTCGAACAAAAACCCGTCACACAGCCGAACAACCCAATTCAGGCTACTATCATGTTTGACCGCATCATGAGAACGAACATACGGACTACAAAATCGATCGATCAAACTGTGGCAGCGACATCGAACCAACTTGACCTCATTGCCAAGTGCCTGGATCCGGCGAACGCAACAATGGTCACGTCCGGCCCATCTGATAGTACGAATCTCGACAGGCAGAATTGTCCCGAAGTCACTTGCAAAGCATGCGAACAACCGGTGAGTCCCATGGCGCGTAAAGTAATAACGTGCTATCTGTGTATGGGTAAAATCCATGGTAAATGCGACCGCACATTAGCCCCTGACTCGATAGCATTAATGAATAATGAAATGGTTCCAGGTGCATGCTATATCTGTGTTCGTTGCAGAGCTACATCTTTGCACAAAGCCGATACTTTTGAAACAAAATTAGAAAATAGAATGGCCGGTTTGGAGTTGTGCCTTCGACGTGTGGAAGAAATGCTGGAAAATCATGTGAGTACGAAGTGATCACTGATGCGAACCATCATATCAATACAACGATTTCGGTACCACCATTAAAGGAATCTAAGACTAAGGCTATTCGTGTGCCAAAAAAAACAAAAAACAGGGTTATTCCTGTTTTGGAATCAGCTAAAACGACCACAATAGTAGGAAATTCTTACAGAGATATGCTGTTACGGTCGACCTCAGCTGTACACTCCAAAACTGCTGTACCCGACTCACAAACTCAAGCCACAAAGGTTTTTAATTCTAAAACGCCTGACTTTCCGATACGCAAAAAGAACACCCCATACACGCTGAACGTGATATGTACGAATGTCAGCGAGTCCCAAGAAAGCCTGCTTGATAGCAAACAGAAACACGATGTCGAGAAATGTTCTGAGCTTTGTCACCTATTGAAAATTGAACTCGTAATGTGTAATGAAACGGCGCCAGACATAGTTGCAGTAACAGAAACGTGGTTCCATGCCTCATTGTCTGATAATGAACTCTCTTTGCCCAACATTTCTCTATTCCGGCGTGACCGTTTAGGCGATGGAGGAGGAGCAGCATTCTACTTCAAGCAATTGTTTATCTGTTGAGCTATGAACGAGGTGATCCTTGATATCACTGACACACTTTGGTGTTTTCTGACTCTTACTTCAGGAGACCAATGCATTATTGGAGTGATCTATCGTTCTCCAACAGCAACTCTCGATATAAACAATAAACTGATTAATGCTTTGTGCTATGTAACAACGCGATACAATACCCAAATATTAATAATGGGGGATTTCAACTTTCCCCAGCTCTATAGCCGGAATGATCATCCATCAGAGGCACTTGAAAATGAACTGCGAGCCGTTTTGGATTACGCACCCCTTTATAACAACGTTTTTGGATTTACTCGTATGAGAGGATCAGACCAGCCGTCTACCTTGGACCTTATACTTACATCAGATCCCACAGCTGTTGAGAATATCGTTCATAAACCGCCGATCGGACGAAGCGATCACGTTGTCCTAGAATTCGAGTACGTTTGTAGCGCTAGACGCAATAGTGACGGGACAAAATGCGTCAGAATGGTGAACTACCGTGCCCTGTGTATCGAGTTACAAAGCACTAGTTTCGCACAACTGGATTACTCCGATCCGGATAGTCATTGGCGATCTCTCTTACAGCACCTCAAATCTATATTGGAGGAACTTTCAATGTTTGCTTTGAAGAAAACGTCTCAACGAAATCAATTTGTACTACGAAGCAGGACTAAAAATTGGATGAAACAAAGGGCAGTAGCGTGGGAGTTTCACAAGGCTACCAACACAGCTGGTTCTTGGGCACAATTTACACGACTGAGAAACAAAGTTATCAGCTTAATTCGAGATGATAAACAAGCGTTGCAATCGCAATTGATTACTCAGATGCACCAGAATCCGAAGCTCTTGTATAGACTTGTAACCGATTGAACAAATATTAAACCAGGAGTCTTTGCCCTGAAAACGTCGTCCGGCTTCACAGAATCCATAAATCAGATCGCTGACATGTTAGCAGACTTTTATGCCGGAGTTTTTGCGCCGGAATCCATGGAGCCTGATCAGGAACCAATCGTTCGACTTGACCGACTGACCTTGAGTGAAGTATTGATTACTCCGATGGTGGTAGCGCAGTACTTACGAAAATTAAACGTAAAGAAATCTCCAGGACCAGACGAGATAACTCCAAAGCTGCTCAAAACCTGCCATGCGCAGCTATCTGAACCTCTATGTTGCATGTTTAATAATTTTCTCCAAGCTGGTGTAGTGCCACAAGACTGGAAACTGGGACAAATAATACCCATTTACAAAGGTGGTTGCCGTTCTGAAGTTAAAAATTACAGGCCGGTGACAATGCTGTCTTCGGTATCAAACGTTTTTGAGCGAATAATAACCGCATAAATCTTGCGACATCTGGAAACGAATCAACTTTTGGCAGTTGCCCAACATGGATTTCGCAGAAATCGATCTTGTCTAACAAATTTGCTGGCAAGCTTAGATGATTGGACGAGGATTGTAGATGCGGGGGGCTATATTCATGCGTGCTACCTGGACATTTCTAAAGCATTCGACAGAGTTGATCACAATTTACTCTTGAACAAGCTAAAGAAACACGGTGTTGTTGGAAGACTATACGAATTGCTAAGAGATAACCTCAGCAACAGACACATCCGAGTTCGTGTGGACGGCCTATTATCGAAGAACATCGATGTCACTAGCGGAGTTCCACAAGGCTCAGTGCTTGGACCAATACTGTTTCTAGTCTATGTGAACGATATACCACTACCAAATGATAGTAAGATGGTTTTGTTTGCTGACGATATAAAAGTATGGAGGCAAATCAGAAATGTTGACGATTGTATCTTGCTGCAAAACGATTTGAGTGCTTTGTTCAACTGGTCATCTGAAAATAAACTCTCATTGAATATGCAAAAGTCGAAGATGATTCAGATTGGTCGTGACCTTGGCTTTTCCTATCCATACAAGCTCGGCGACATTAACCTGGAGTACAGTGAAAAAAAGGACCTAGGTGTCTGGATTTGCGGCAGTTTGAAAAATGGTCTACAATGCTAAACCGTTTACAAAAGCGCGTCTCGGCTGCTCGGCATGCTACGGCGGATATTTGGACGTTTTTCCCCGGGTGTTTTCCTCTCATGATGAATACATATATACACCCGGTTCTAGATTATGCGGCACAAGCCTGGATACCATGGCTCCAAAAAGACATATTACTCCTGGATCGCACATACCGGAGAGCTTGTGAGCTTGTCATTGGTCTCGAAAATATGTCATTCGCCAGGCGACTCAGACAACTGGAAATGAGTACACTTGCACACAGGAGAATGCGAGGTGATCTCATCCTCGCATACAAAATACTAACTACTGTTTCCCACCCCCTGGATATATCATTCCACCATCAAAGTTCTAGCAACAGCCGTGTCCATGGTTGCAAGTTGGAAATGCCACATTCCAAACGGAACTGCCGCAGATATTTTTATTCCGTACGTGTGTGCTTTGCTTGGAATTCCCTACCTTCCGATTTGGTAAGCTCAAACAGCTTATCTACATTCAAATCAAAACTTGACGATTATATGAGAGCTAATCCGAATTTTTCCCCAAACTGTTATGAAGCTATCATTGTCCCATTGATTTTGATTTTTTATTCATACTTATATATATATATATATATATATATATATCTTGAATCTACCTGAGTCTGGTTTTTTGAGGACGTGCAAAAACGGCTTTCTTTCTAATAATTATCTGAGGTTTCATAGTCGAATTTAAAGCGCAGCATTAAATACTCGGTCGGTATATATGAAGACATAGAACAACGTAATGTGCCATTAGACATCACATTCTGTGACCCCTCTATCCTTAAATTAGTAAAAGACGGATGGTTGCTTGCATTTTCTGTTTGAGATTGATTTAAGGTCTGTGCCAATTGGCGCCTTTTGTTTGCAGATAAAGAGTATCCACTTTACCAACTATTCATTTCAGACCATATTTTGCGTGTGCTTACGGATACATACTGGAACTGGAACTATTTGATGATTGGAGTTCATTCAATATGATATATCGATTAAAAAATTTGGTTGGAAACATAGATGTGGTGTGTAAGGGATGGGGATGTGAGCAACACATTACTTAGATGTTCCTCATTTACGAAACTTGCTAATGCCTGTTGTCCCCGATATGATTTGTGCACCGACTCATATGATGGCATTCCTTTTTTGGTTAAATAATGTTAATATCTGTATAATAATTTGAATGCGCTTTGTAGAAAGTTATATAAATTTTGATAACTCATTACTTGTTGATTCGTTTACCATCAACCGATGGAAATAATCAAAAAATAAGAAACGAATACTCGTTTTACGGACGACGGAGAATGCGAATATAGGTACGAAATGCGATTTGGAGTGCGTTAAATAAATGACTCACGCAGAATACAAGAGGCTTACCAAGCTGATTATTGTGAGAAGCGAAACTGGATTGAACAAACCACCATGTAAAAACAGCCATTAATTACGGATGTGATCACTCAAAGAATTCTGTTCCTCACCAGCATGCAGACGCACTTTACACAATGCCTCCAATGTGAACGGTCAAGAGCAAGTTATTACCAACTCGACAAGTCGATGCCATATCATATCATTCATTTTTTTACTGTACATAACAATTGACTTTGATGATTCACTTTCCGTTGATTCTTGTTCCGTGATTGCTACCATATATCTTCATGCACTCTTTTGGCTACCGCGATAAACCTTTCATCTCCTGTGCCTTTTCTCCAACATTCTTGAGGAAATTATTGCAGGAGTCAGTCTACTACAAATTGGTGAGTCCGACGTGATGCACGAATCCTTCGTGTACTACAATTGGTAAGCCCATTATCCACGCACAAATTCAAATTCAAATTCAAATTCAAAGATTTATGGTTAAAAAAGTTAATACTTTACAACACCACAGGATGACCGTATAAACAGAAAAAAATACAATAGTATAAAAGCAATAGAGAATATCAAATGTACGGCTCACGAATGTTATTCTTTTGCATATGTAAGTCCAATTTCACTTTAAACGCCGCCAGGCAAGGAGATTCCACCACATGTTGGGGTAGGGAATTCCAAAGAAATATAGCACGTATGGCGAAAAAATGGCGCCGACAGTCAATACGGGAACTTGAGACGTAAACGGATAAGGTATGTCCGCGTGTCACTTTCCGTTCACACACATCACGCAGGTGTTTCAGTGGATGTCCTTCCGTAGAAACAATTCGATAAGTCAGAATAATATCGCGTCGTATCCTCCTTTGGGTAAAGTCGCATAGACCCAGACGTCGCAATCTTTCGGTGTACGGAACATTGCGAAGACCGTTCACTAACTTTGTTGCTCTGTGATAGATTTTATCGAAGAGAGCAATATCATATCGCAGCCAAGGAGCCCACACCTCTACCGCATACTCCATCGTAGGGCGAAGGTAGACATTCATTATCCTTGGTAACGTTACCAGAGAGAATCTTCCAAATATTCTTCGAAAGATTCCCAACAATCTGTTTGCCCGTCGATATGTGTTCTGGCAGTGCGCTGTGCTCTTCAGGTTCCAGCTAATCCACACTCCAAGATCTTTTTCTAACGAGCTCCATGCTAGGTTTTCAGTTCCCAATCGATATGTCCAAGGAACATTCTTGCCAAGATGGAGCATCTTACATTCTTGTATGTTCAATGACATGTCATTCATGGCCGCCCAATTCGACACGCTGTTCAAATCCGTTTGCAGTTTCTCACAATCCTCTGCAGAACTTATTGGCGTCCAAATTTTCATATCATCCGCGAACAGGACCATTTTGGACGATATGAGGTGGGGTAAATCATTTATGTACAACAGAAAGAGGAGCGGGCTTAGCGCAGACCCTTGTGGGACTCCACTGGTGGTTTTGAACGTTTGGGATAGCGCTCCGTTAACTTTAACTCGGGCGTCGCGATCTGACAGATAGTCGCACAACCATGAGAGGAGTGGATCACATATTCCCAAACGCATCAGTTTTTGAAGAAGCAAATGATGATTGACTCTGTCAAAAGCTTTCGAAATGTCTAGGTAACAGACGTGGATGCAAGAACTTTTATTCATCTCCTTTGTCCAGTCGTCTAACGTGAGGAGAAGATTTGTGAGACAAGATCGGTGTGATCGAAATCCATGCTGCGCTGGCGAAAACAAATTCTGCGATTCGAAGTGTTCAACTATTCTTTCCGAGACTATACGTTCCATGAGCTTAGCAATAACAGGTAAAAGTGTGACGGGACGATAATGTGCAGCGTCAGATCGGCAACCGCCTTTGAATATAGGTGTTATCACGCCGGACTTCCAATCTTTCGGTACAACTCCCTTAAGCAACGAATAGTTAAACAGGCTGGAGAGCGGTTCACAAACCTGACGGTGACAGAACCTGAGCACATCCGGTGTGATGCCATCCGCTCCTGGGGATTTTCTTACATTTAGTTTGAGCAAATGACTTGCAACAATCATTGGATTTATCGAAATATCGCACGTTTCGATTCTTGTTTCAATTGAATACTCAGAACGTTCCACTAAAACCTTTGGCACAAACACCTTAGAATAGTAAATTGCCAGAGCATTTGCGGTTTCTAACGCTGTTTCAGTGAGTTTTTCGCCATTCTGGATGGGAAAAATACCTGGTTTGACTTTTGCTTTCGCGTTCATGATTTTGTATAATAATTTAGGGTTGCGTTCCATTTTCGACAGGAGCATCAATTGGTGCGCTTCCTTATCCTCTCGAATAAGCGCAGTCACTTTGTTGCGTAACATATGGAAATGTTGCCAAGAAGTAGAAGTAGTGTTGGCTTTATGCTGCACCCACGCTGCTCGCTTCAGTGCTATCCACTTTTTGTTCTGCTGCGGACAACAAAACGAAGTTCATCGACGCACCTTTTCTGAACGATCTGCGAGTTCTCGTCTATCTTCATTTTCAGAAAACCTACAAGCTCGTTCCATTGCGAGTCAGGGGTTATATTGTCCGTCTGAAAATGCGGAATCTGCATGAGCGATTTACTCAGGGCCAATTTATCTACCCGTCGAACCACCCCATTCGGAGTAAGCGATTGCTGAGTACTGCAAACATAGTCGAACACAAGCACTGAATGGTCGCTAAGACCCAGTGGAGCCTGGAATTCGATCGCTTCGATAGATTGTTCCTCCGATGTTAACACTAAATCCAAGACAGAGGGGCGGTCAGATCCTCTCCTCCGGGTGCATTCGTGAACATGGTTGTATAACGGGATTGAATCTAGTACCTCTCTAAATCTATATTCTGGTGTTTGTGGGGAGTGATCGTCCCTGAGATAAAGAGTGGACAGATTAAAATCACCCATAATGAGTGTCGTTGCTTGCTGTGTGCGAGTCAAGCGCTGAAGCACTTGGATCAACCTTTCGTTGTACGATTCCGTGGATGAAGGGGACCGGTAGACCACACCGCTAATGCAGACTTCACCAGACATCGGTGTTAAAGTGCACCAAATTGTATCCTCGAGCGTGAATTCTGTCTTGTCTATTGGATGGCACTGGAGTCTATTATGGTAATAAAGAGCAACACCACCACCGCTTCCCTCTCGATCGTTCCTTATCAAATTCATATTTGGAATTGATATCTCCGATTCAATCAATTGGGAAGAATACCATGTTTCTGTAATGGCGATAATGTCAGGTGAGTAGCGCGAACATATCTCGCCGATATTTTTATTGTGTACGTGTCTGTTTCCTTTGGAATTCCCTACCCGAAACTCTTGTCATCTCTCCCAGCATCGGAACGTTTATTCGAAATTTGGATACTTATTTGGTGCATAACGATTTGGCGACACCTGCGTATTGATTCATGGTAACTATACAACTTGACTATACTTGACATTACATGTTTATTTTATACCTATTTCCTGAATGTATATTTACTATGATATGGTAATTGTGAAGCTATGTGCTTTTTGTGACCATAAATTCTTGAATCTTGAATCTTGAAATCTTGAATCTTGTTCGGAAGGCTTTGTGCATTTGTATATAAACATCTTATAAAGTTCGTGGTGTTCAAATAATGAGATTCAAGATTCAAGAATTTATGGTTACAAAAAGCACATAGCTTCACAATTACCATATCATAGTAAATATGCGTTCAATAAGAGGTATAAAAAAAATCAATTCAGCAATAGAGGAAAATATTCGTAGCTCAGGATGTGGATGGTGCTCACCTTGTGTTCGCCGAGCTTGCGTAGTTGTTCTTGGACGTTTCGTCATCAGGCTAGATGACATCATCAGCAAAACTTCTTTCGAAGCGTCTTGTAGTTGGAATTCGTTGGTTATTATACCGCTTGTCTGTCCGTTCACGGTCACTCCCGCTGATTGGTCGAGTTCATGTTATGCCCTTCTCCTTGAGCGGTTTCTCATTGGTCCATATGTTGCAGCCAGTTGGAGATGCTGGTTGATTGAATTTGTTGTTGAGTGCCACGCTTCCAGGAATTCTCGCGCCCGTCGGTAGTTTCCTCTGGCTAATATTCTTGTGCGGTCCCAGTCGAACTGATGTCCAAATTGATCAATATGTATTGAAATCAGTGAATTCCGGTCATGTCTGCGTACGGCCAACTGGTGTTCATGTAGTCTTGTGCTGAGTTTGCCACCTGTTTGTCCGACGTAGTTCTTTTCGCAGTCTCTGCATGAAATCTTGTAGACGACATTTGACTGTTCTTCTTTTGCCACTTTGTCTTTCGTGTTGTTGAAGTGGTTGCGGAGTGTTGATGCTGGTTTATGCGCAATGTCGATTCCAAGTGGCCGAAGTACCCGAGCTGCGATTTCGGAGATATGTTGGATATAGGGCAGAGTGCGTCTGCTTCTGTTTTCTTCTGGGTTTCTTTGTTGGGGGCGGTTGAACCTGTTGCGTAGTATGAAGCTTCTTGGATATCCATTTTTCCGGAAAACTTTGAACAGATATTCTTCTTCTTTTCTCCTCAGTTCATCTGTACTGCAGTGGGTTGCCGCTCTTTTGAATAAAGTTCTGACGCAACTGCGTTTGTGAGTGTTTGGGTGCTTGCTGTGAAAGTTCAGTATTTGATCCGTGTGTGTGGTTTTCCGGTAGACGCAGGTCTCTAACGTTCCTTCGCTTGTCCGCTTCACTTGAACATCCAGAAATGGTAAACAGCCGTTGACTTCAGTTTCCTTTGTAAATTGGATTCCAGTAAATACACAGTTGAGCAGTCTATGTGATTCCTCCAGTTCTGTTCTTTTCATAATCACGAAGGTGTCGTCAACGTAGCGGATCCATAGCTTCGGTCGGATTATTGGCAGGGCAATTCGTTCCAAACGTTGCATAACTGCTTCAGCAACTAAGCTGGAAATCGGTGATCCCATTGGCGTTCCTCGGATTTGTTCATATATCTTTCCATTAAACTTGAAGTATGTTTGAAGACACAGCTCGATCAGTTCCATTAAACTATCGTGTGTCAATCGGTTTCCATTATGTTCCGTTCCTTTTTCATCGAGTAAAGATGATATAGTTTGCCTGGCGAGTGTTTTGTCGATTGACGTGAATAGTGCCGTTAAGTCGAAAGAAACCATTAGTTCGTCCTCTTCGATCTTCACGTTCTTCAATTTCCGCAAAAATTGTTCGGCAGAGTTGACCGAATGTTCCGAATCTGCTACTAGGTATAATAATTTTCTCCGCAGTTCTTTAGATAACTTGTACGTTGGTCCTCCTGGCAAAGAAACTATTGGGCGCAATGGAATATTTTCTTTGTGTATTTTCGGTAATCCGTAGAATCTTGGTATAGTGGAGTCTTGCGGCTTCATTCTCGTTTCTTCTACTCCATTCAGTTGTCCCATGAACTTCAATTTCTTCAAGGTTGCGTTGATTTTCTTTTCAAGTCGTTTTGTCAGGTCTTCGTTTATCCGTCTGTATGTTGTTGTGTCACGGAGTAGTTGTTCAGCTTTCTCGATATATTCTGCCTTGTTCATTACGACGGTCATTCTTCCTTTGTCAGCGGGAAGTATAACGATGTTCTGGTCTCGTTTCAGTTTGTTCAATGCTTTGATTTCCTGTTTATTGAGTGAGGTATGTTCTATGTTCCTGGTAAGTGCTGGTACAATTCTTTGTCGGACTTCTTCGCGCGTATCTTCTGACAAGGTATGAGACTTCAATATCGACTCCAAATTAGCGACAAACTGAGTGTGATCAGCGTCTTTCAAGTTGAAGTTGAGGCCGCGTCCGAGAATGCGTTGTTCGTTCTCAGTAAGGGGTCTGTTGGATAGGTTCTTGACCCAAAGTTCCCCGCTGGTATTGTCCTGATAAGGGGTGATATTGTGAATTTTATTTTCCAGGTCACGTCGCTTGTTGGCTTTGGCTTTTCGGGTCGTTATTGTGATGGCGTTTTCTAAACGTTGCGTCAGTTCAGGTCCAAATCGGTCTTCACACTTTTGTCTCTCAATGTTGATTATGTCTGCGTATTTCTTCAAGCGATTGTGTGCATCTGAAATGAGCATTCCCAGCCATTCTCGGTTTTGATGTTCCATTAGTTTCCAGGCACGTGGATTGTTGATTGGGGGTCGTCGTTGTAAGGATTTCGGGGTCAGGTTTCTGCGTTGGCACTCGTGTAGGAAAAAGAGTTGTTCATAGGTTGCAGCTGTTCTTCCACTAAAGCTTTCCCAGCGTCTGGCGTTTTTAAGCGTTGATCGCCCAAACTGTTCAGCAATAGAGGAAAATATTCGTAGCTCAGGATGTGGATGGTGTCACCTTGTGTTCGCCGAGCTTGCGTAGTTGTTCTTGGACGTTTCGTCATCAGGCTAGATGACATCATCAGCAAAACTTCTTTCGAAGCGTCTTGTAGTTGGAATTCGTTGGTTATTATACCGTTTGCCTGTCCGTTCACGATCACTCCCGCGGATTGGTCGAGTTCACGTTATGCCTTCTCCGTGAGCGGTTTCTCATTGGTCCATATGTTGCGGCCAGTTGGAGATGCTGGTTAATTGAATTTGTTGTTGAGTGCCACGCTTCCAGGAATTCTCGCGCCCGTCGGTCGTTTCCTCTGGCTAATATTCTTGTGCGGTCCCAGTCGAACTGATGCCCAAATTGATCAATATGTATCGAAATAAGTGAATTCCGGTCACGTCTGCGTACAGCCAACTGGTGTTCATGTAGTCTTGTGCTGAGTTTGCGACCTGTTTGTCCGACGTAGTTCTTTTCACAGTCTCTGCATGAAATCTCGTAGACGATATTCGACTGTTCTTCTTTTGCCACTTTGTCTTTCGTGTTGTTGAGGTGGTTGCGAAGTGTTGATGCTGGTTTATGAGCGATGTCGATTCCAAGTGGCCGAAGTACCCGAGCTGCAATTTCGGAGATATGTTGGATATAGGGCAGAGTGCGTCTGCTTCTGTTTTCTTCTGGGTTTCTTTGTTGTGGGCGGTTGAACCTGTTGCGTAGTATGAAGCTTCTTGGGTATCCATTTTTCTGGAACATTTTGAACAGATATTCTTCTTCTTTTCTTCTCAGTTCATCTGTACTGCAGTGGGTTGCCGCTCTTTTGAATAGGGTTCTGACGCAACTGCGTTTGTGAGTGTTCGGGTGCTTGCTGTGAAAGTTCAGTATTTGATCCGTGTGTGTGGTTTTCCGGTAGACGCAGGTCTCTAACGTTCCTTCGCTTGTCCGCTTCACTTGAACATCCAGAAATGGTAAACAGCCGTTGACTTCAGTTTCCTTTGTAAATTGGATTCCAGTAAATACACAGTTGAGCAGTCTATGTGATTCATCCAGTTCTGTTCTTTTCATAATCACGAAGGTGTCGTCAACGTAGCGGATCCATAGCTTTGGTCGGATTATTGGCAGGGCAATTCGTTCCAAACGTTGCATAACTGCCTCAGCAACTAAGCTGGAAATTGGTGATCCCATTGGCGTTCCTCGGATTTGTTCATACATCATTCCATTGAACTTGAAGTATGTTTGAAGACACAGCTCGATCAGTTCCATTAAACTATCGTGTGTCAATCGGTTTCCATTATGTTCCGTTCCTTTTTCATCGAGTAAAGATGATATAGTTTGCATGGCGAGTGTTTTGTCGATTGACGTGAATAGTGCCGTTACGTCGAAAGAAACCATTAGTTCGTCCTCTTCGATCTTCACGTTCTTCAATTTCCGCAAAAATTGTTCGGCAGAGTTGACCGAATGTTCCGAATCTGCTACTAGGTATAATAATTTTCTCCGCAGTTCTTTAGATAACTTGTACGTTGGTCCTCCTGGCAAAGAAACTATTGGGCGCAATGGAATATTTTCTTTGTGTATTTTTGGTAATCCGTAGAATCTTGGTATAGTGGAGTCTTGCGGCTTCATTCTCGTTTCTTCTACTCCATTCAGTTGTCCCATGAACTTCAATTTCTTCAAGGTTGCGTTGATTTTCTTTTCAAGTCGTTTTGTCAGGTCTTCGTTTATCCGTCTGTACGTTGTTGTGTCACGGAGTAGTTGTTCAGCTTTCTCGATATATTCTGCCTTGTTCATTACGACGGTCATTCTTCCTTTGTCAGCGGGAAGTATAACGATGTTCTGGTCTCGTTTCAGTTTGTTCAATGCTTTGATTTCCTGTTTATTGAGTGAGGTATGTTCTATGTTCCTGGTAAGTGCGGGTACAATTCTTTGTCGGACTTCTTCGCGCGTATCTTCTGACAAGGTATGAGACTTCAATATCGACTCCAAATTAGCGACAAACTGAGTGTGATCAGCGTCTTTCAAGTTGAAGTTGAGGCCGCGTCCGAGAATGCGTTGTTCGTTCTCAGTAAGGGGTCTATTGGATAGGTTCTTGACCCAAAGTTCCCCGCTGGTATTGTCCTGATAAGGGGTGATATTGTGAATTTTATTTTCCAGGTCACGTCGCTTGTTGGCTTTGGCTTTTCGGGTCGTTATTGTGATGGCGTTTTCTAAACGTTGCGTCAGTTCAGGTCCAAATCGGTCTTCACACTTTTGTCTCTCAATGTTGATTATGTCTGCGTAATTATACGATGTCACTGGAGTCAAGTAATATGCTTACCCTGAGTCAATACACAGGCATCGTCAAATCGTTAAGTAACAAATAATTGTCCAAGTTTCGAGTGAATGTTTGGATACAGGGTGAGGTGATAATTGCTTCGGGAAGGGCATTCCACAGGAAACAGACACGTACCGAATAGAAATATCGGCGACAATTAGTACGGGAATGGGGAATTTGTAGTGCCGCTGAGTGGCTACGTGTAATTCCTGATTCACGGTATTTGAACAAATGTTTGAGTGGATGATCTGGAGTATTCAATATCTTGTAAGTAATTATAACGTCACTTCGAAGTCTACGTTGAAGGGGAGTGGGGAGCTTTAGCTTTTTCAACCTTTCCTCGTATGTAAGGTTTCGATAACCACGCACGAGTTTAGTTGCACGATGATATATCCTGTCAAGCAAGAATATATCTTTTTTCATCCACGGAGTCCATGCTTGCGATGCGTGTTCCATTGTGGGAATTAAGTAGGTCTTCATGATTCTTGGCAACGTTACAGGCGTAAAGGTTCGGAAGATCCGTCGAAGCATACCTAGAAGCTTTGAAGCACGCTTGTAAATGACCTCACAATGCACGCTGTTCTTTAGGCTGCCACATATCCAGACTCCAAGATCCTTCTCCGATTCGGTCCAGCTCAAAATCGTCTGCCCAAAGTGATATTCGTACTGAAAGGGCTTACCGATTTACAGTAACTTGCACTTTTGAAAATTGAACGGCAGTTTATTTCTAACTGACCATTCGTGTAGTGCATCTAAATCACTTTGCAGTTTTACGCAGTCTGCAGTTGATTTTATTCGCATCCAAAGTTTAACATCATCCGCAAAAAGAACTACCTTGCATGAGAGCGTCTCAGGTAAATCATTGATGTAAACTAAGAAAAGCACTGGACCGAGAACGGAACCTTGCGGTACACCACTGGAGGTATTAATGGCTCGTGATTGTACCCCGTTAACTCGAACGGTTGCCTTGCGCCCATTGAGGTAGCTTTCGAACCACACGAGTAGCTGCCCGTCAATACCAATCTGTTTCAGCTTCCGTAGCAACAGGAAGTGATCAACTCTGTCGAAAGCTTTCGACATATCCAGATAGCACGCGTGCACACTGTCTCCTGCGTCAACCGTTTGGGTCCAATCGTTTAATACCGTCAGCAAGTTTGTCAAGCAGGAGCGAGCTTTACGAAACCCATGCTGGGCGACAGATAGTATATTTTGTGATTCCAAGTGATGAACTATATTTTCCGTCACTATGCGCTCCATCACTTTGGATATCACGGGGAGTAGGGTGACAGGACGGTAGTTCGCGGGATCTGAACGGCTACCACCCTTATAAATTGGTGAAATTACTCCTGTCTTCCACTCTGTTGGCACCACTCCTTCGGTTAGGGAATGTTGGAACAATTGGCATAGTGGTTCACACAGCTGCTGGTCACAGGATTTTAGTAGTGCTGGTGTTATTCCATCGGCTCCAGGAGATTTCCTAGGGTTCAGTCGACACAAGTGTCTTCGTATAATCGCTGAATTAATCTCAATATCATTCAGTTGTTGAGATACAATCGATGTCAGTAAATTCTCATTCGCCCTAACCGTTATCGGGCTAAACACTTTTGCATAAAATTGAGCGAGAGTATCAGCCGTTTCCTTTGCTGCGACTGTTAATCCATTATCAGAAATAACAGGAAACACCCCTGGTTTCACACTGGACCGAGCATTGACAATCCGATAGAGAAGTTTAGGGTTTTCTTCCATTTTCAAAGACAGAGAGCGATGGTAATATTGCTTGTCCTCTTTGACGAGAGCATTCACTTTGTTACGAATTTTAGAAAATTGCTGCCAAGAGGCATCAGTTCTGGTCTTCCGGTGTTCAGTCCAAGCAAAGTTTCGTTTCCCGAGCCATTTTTTTGTGCGACTGCGAAGCTTAAATCGGAAATCACTTGCCCGTCGTTCATCAACAAGTCGCGAATTATGATCTATGTTTGACTGAAGTATTTTCGTGAGCTCACTGCATTGTGTTTCGGTGTTGTGCTGATCAAGTTCTTGCCAATTTACTAGCCCAAGCGATCCACGTAGACCAGCGTAGTCGATCTTTCTGAATTGTTTGGAGGACGCACAAACTCGTCTAGCACTGCAAACAAACTCAAAGGCTAGCACCAGATGATCACTCCGACCGAGGGGCGCAATGTAGTCAACACCCTCAACTGCTGTTTTCTCTGAAGTAAAGATTAGATCCAAAATTGATGGCAACTCTGATCCTCTTCTATGAGTAAAGTCAAACACATGATTATGCAGTGGAATCATGTCGATCACCTCACGAAATTTGTGATCAAATGTGTGTATAGGGTGATCGGACCTGGCAAAGAGATGAGGAAGATTGAAGTCCCCATGAGTAGTAATTGCGAGCTACGCTTCTCTCCGGCGTAATTTAGCGCTTGCAATAACCTGTCATTCTGAGTATCATTCGAGGCTGGAGGGCGATATATGATTCCAAGAATGCAATCGTCCTGTGACACATTCGTGAGACTGCACCAGAGGGTATCTTCGAAATCAAGTCTTGGATCGTGAATTTTCATGCACTGAAGCCGTTCGTGACAGTATAAAGCCACACCACCACCTTTTCTTGGGCGATCGTTCCGTATTAGCATCATGTTGGGGATTAAGAGTTCACTATCAGTCATACAGGATTGAAACCAGGTTTCAGTAACAGCAACGAGGTCTGGCGTGTATCGTTTGCACAGCTCGGTCAGTTCAGTCAATTTGTTGAACAAACTTTGAGCATTGGTATAGATGCATTTAAGTGAGTTTTTAGAATGTAACACTGAGTCAGTATTAGTATTTATTGGTCCGACGATGTTGACGTCGGACCGAGATCGTTTTTTGAAGCAATTTGAAGTAATTTCGCGGGCGAATTTGCACCAGTTTCGGATAATTGCGTAATTGAGGGCTCCAGGTGGACCTCAACAGCGGCTTTTGAGCTGCACAGTCTAACGTTTTCAGGTAGCCTGTTTCTGTTCACTTTTAGCTTGCTTCGAACATCATCCGCCATGCTACTTGAAAGAAACGTAACCTTAACTGGATTTGCCCCTTTCCCGTGATATTTCGGCGAACGAGGTATTCTGTATGTGTCGACAACTACAGAATGTTATTAGAGGGCCGACTCGGTTAGAGTCGGAATACTCAAGTTTTTTGGAGCTATCGCATGACATTCAAGTTGAACCTCATCACTAGGCGATTGTGGGTCAGTACCATCCGTCAACTTGCTTCCGGCTATTACCTTGGGCAAGCTCAACACGACATTTTGTGGTAGGTTTTTTCTATTAGCTTTCCATTCACGTTTGATAGTATCCGTCATTTCGGTTGTGAAGAAGGTTAGCTTTAAAGGGCTAGGACCTTGCCCTTTATAGTTGGCAGACCGCGGTATCCTAAAAGCATCCACAAGTATGGCATTTTTAATACCAATTGTTTCGGCTAGATATTTCCATTATTTGTGGTCGTGCTCTGACTTTTCTTGAGAAGGTACGTCAGCAGCATCTTCCGGAACACCTAGAATTACAATACTTCTCGGATAACATTCTCCACGAGATTTCTGCGACGACTTTCGCTCCCACCAAAGTAAGTCTGCGTGGATACGACATGTAGTCTCTGGAACACCTCTAAGAATGTAAGCATTTAAGAGTACGTTTTCCACGTCCTCCGCAGATTGCAGCGTAATTCTTACATGGGGAGGATCATCCTTGTGAGGAGAATTCAGGTGGCGGTTTAATCGAACTATTGATGAAGGAGTAACTGCGGCCAAGCGCATCTGACTGCAGAGTTTATACCACTCCACTAAGTCATGTTTTTGCTTAGCTTCAAACAGCGTTTCCTGCGACTCGGTCACGTTTGTACATATAACGCTAAGGTTTACAACCGCGGATTTTGTTTTATAATGTGAGTCAGTCATTTTAGTAGCAGTGGTTTTTTTTGAGTCCTTTTGCGTTTCCGTTAAGTAGTGGAGTCACTGATCCCAACGAACGCCTCCCCGTTTTAGTCACCATCTGCGCGGTTATCTGTGCAAATGTTGGCCTGCTCGAGTATGATGGATTATCTACCGGCTCTTCGGCAGTAACGACGGGTAACGACGGTGTCTTTATGACGTTTATTATCAGTTAATTTAGTTTTTGTATACTGGATTCCATTCCATTTAGACGACTGTTCAAAAGAGATCGAACGTCTACTTCAATTTACACTTTCGTCCACAAAATCGGATCCAATTTCGAGGAGCTACGCGGCTTTTTACCCATACTACACTGGACGCGATTATTCACTCACCTAGTTCGTTTCATCCGCTACAAAACCCGTCCACACATCAATCGATTGGAATATGTTTGGGACCGATCGTGTATTCATAATGCAGAAGAATTTGTGTGCAATCAGTTAGAGTAGTTTTTGGGTAACGTTTCACTTCTGACACAGAAGCTTCGTCAGACCAAGGGTGATAGTAAGGACAGGGAACATGATTAAGTAGCGGTCAACCCACCACCACTTATTTGACCTTGCCGCTAAACAGCCTATAGTACGCCCACGGTGTGTCACGTCTCGTGGGAATGACCAGGATCAGTCGTCCATTTTCCTCACAGTGTGTATCCAAAGCAATCTGATACAAGTGAACACGGTCAAGGCCAGTTGACACAGCTGCCCACATACGTAAAAGTACATAACTAACAGGGCTAACGCTATTTTTGAAAAAAACAAAAAACTAATTAACTAGTAGGTGTAAGGTGAATAAAAACTATTTACCGTCGCAGTAGTACCGAGCGCCAGATTGTGGAGATTTCTACCCCATCCACCTTATTGACTGCCAGTGGACCTGCCTTCGCAATTTCGACCGCCTCCGCATGTAGGCGTTCGCTATACGGTTTAATACCGCGTCTTAATATTTCCACATTGTCTAGATCGACGCTGTGGCCCGTATCTAAAACGTGCTCCGCCAAGGCGGAATCACGAATAAGGGATTGATATTCCCTCGCATCCCGGGGCTGTTTCCGGACACGCTTTCGGTGTTCTTCGATTCTAGTGTGAATTTCCCTGGAAGTCTGGCCTATGTACACACCCGAACAGTACTTACAGTTGATTCTGTAGATGCTGTTCGTGACGCTGGATAAAGGTGTCTTATCCTTGAGGTGCATCAGAACCGAACGGATAGTTTTCCCTTTCTTATAAGTCACGCGTATGGCCGCCTGGTTCAAGATTCTACGTATCGCTTCAGATGTGCATTTTACGTAAGGTATACAAACTGTATCTCGCCAATTTTTCTCCGATTTTTCTGACGGGTATTTTACCTTCATCAGTTGGCGTTTTACAAAACTTTTTGGATAACCGTGGTCAATGAGCCTTTGGCTCGCTTCCCGGTGCGCCTGTTTACGGTCTCTTTCGTCGCTGCACAGGTGTTCTATCTTATGGAAAATGGAACAAGATATGGAGCTAAAGACTTGTCTTGGATGAGCGGAGGATTATCGTAGTACAGCATCTGTATCGATAGTTTTCCGGTAGACAGAAGTTTTTATTTTCCCGTCTACTTTTTGTGCTAAACAGTCCAAAAATGGAAGATTGCCTGAGCAAGACTCAACTTCCTTTGTGACCGTAATACGTGGGTCTATTTCATTTAAATAGTTGAAGAATGACTCTAACTGATCTCGCTTGATGATAACAAATGTGTCATCGACATAGCGCCACCATAATTTTGGCTTAAGCCCTTCATTGCTAAGGGCTTTGTTCTCGAAATGCTCCATATACATGTTCGCAAGTACTGGAGATATCGGTGACCCCATCGCCAACCCTTCTTTTTGTCTATATAATTGCTCATTAAATATGAAGTGGTTCATGTTTAGGCAGATCGATACGCCGTTGATAATTTGCTGGACGCTCAAGTTTGTGCGATCTGATAAACTGGCATCAGATTCCAAGGCCTGTCTAGCTAGTTCTAACGCACTTGTTGTATCGACGTGGGTGAACAAAGCGCTAACATCAAAGCTAACCATTATTTCGTCGTCATCAATTGTTACTGACTTTAAGCGTGCTGCAAAGTCATATGCGTTCTTGATGAACGAGGCTGTATTGCCGACTAAAGGTTTCAACAAATAAGCCAAATGTCTAGCTAAATCGTGTGCAGGTGATCCGATACCATCGACGATAGGTCTTACAGGAATGCCATCTTTATGTATTTTAGGCAGGCCGTAGAACCTAGGAGTAAGAGTAGACTTGGGATACAGGTTATACCACAAGCTTTTTCCCAAACTCTCCTTAACGCCACGCAAATACCTAGAGACTACCATTTTGCAGTTATTCATGACCCTTTTCATTTTTCCATTATCTATCCGTTCATAAGGGCCCTCGGATAAGTGTACCCCAACCTTGTCGACATAATCTTTTTTGTTCAAAATTACCGTTACTTTCCCTTTATCAGCCTTAGTAATGACTATATTCGCATCTTGCTTCAGCGTAAGAAGTGCTTGTCTTTCATGTGAATCAAGGTTTGCATCGCCTTGTTCCTGGTTTTTAATGCCGCCAACG
>JACCGJ010018414.1:0-30168 GCA_013407085.1 Atriophallophorus winterbourni | reverse complement strand
AACGATGACGATGCTCATGGAATCAAGTTCATTCCCATCGGAATCACGAGATTTCAATTCGGTACAATCACGACGGTTGCACGGAAGAATTTGATCGTTGCGTTCACTCCATTCAATTGAATGGCCAACGTATGTTGGACGTCAATCGAATCGAATGGAATAAATGACCCTTCCTTAAGGACTGTCAAATTGACCTTTGAAAAACATTCAGGCTTCATTCATGTAGAGTTAACATATTTTACTCAATATCGCTCTGGATTTTGCTAACAATGGTCTCATATTTCTCGTTTATTTGAACCCAGGTTCATGTATACCAGATCTGACATACTTGATTCTGTTTGCGTTTTATCAGGTTTCTGACCGGCGATGTAGAACCCAATAGATCCAACATAATACTCGTGGGAATGTGGGAATTTTACTTTGATCTTCTCTCAAAGGTTTCACGGATGACAAGGATGGTTGAGTTTATTCCATTCAATCGAAGTTTCTAAATCCGTTAAACGTGCATCGGATAGAATTGAAATGGATATGACATCCAACTGCTGTGAAAGTAAAAAGCTAAGTCTTTCTGTCTTCATTCATGTACCTTTTCCTGATTTCTAGAGTGTCACAATCTTTTTTGCCTACAACGATTGCATAATGCTTCATGAATTCAACCAAGTTTCATGTATTTGACATGTGACATACGCTTTTCTGTTTCTCTTGATCAGGTGTATTCTCAACGATGACGATGCTCAGGGGATCAAGTTCATTTCCATCGGAATCACGAGATTCCAATTCGGTCCAATCACGACGGTTGCCCGGAAGAATTCGATCGTTGCGTTCACTCCATTCAATTGAATGGCCAACGTATGCTGGACGTCAATCGAATCGAATGGAATAAAAGACCCAGCCTTAAGGGCTGTCAAATTGACCTTTGAAAAACATTCAGGCTTCATTCATGTAGAGTTAACATATTTCAATTATTATCACTCTAGATTTTGCTAACAATGGTCTCATATTTCTCGTTTATTTGAACCCAGGTTCATGTATACCAGATCTGACATACTTGTTTCTGTTTGATTTTTACCAGGTTTCTGACCGGCGATGAAGATTCCAATAGATTCAACATAATACTCGTGGGAATGTTGGAATTTTGCTTTGGTTTCCTCGCAAAGGTTTCACGGATTACGAGGATGGTTGCGTTTATTCCATTCAATCGAAGTACATGAATCCGTCAAACGTGCATCGGATAGAATCGAAATGGATATGACACCCAACTGCTGTGAAATTAAAAAGCTAAGTCTTTCTGTCTTTATTCATGTACCTTTTCCTGATTTCTAGAGTGTCACAATCTTTTTTGCTTACAACGATTGCATATCGCTTTTTGAATTCATCCAAGTTTCATGTATTTGACATGTGACATACGCTTTTCTGTTTCTCTTGATCAGGTGTATTCTCAACGATGACGATGCTCATGGAATCAAGTTCATTCCCATCGGAATCACGAGATTTCAATTCGGTCCAATCACGACGCTGGCACGGAAGAATTCGATCGTTGCGTTCACTCCATTCAATTTAATGGCCAACGTATGCTGGACGTCAATCGAATCGAATGGAATAAATGACCCTGCCTTCAGGAGTGTCAAATTGACCTTTGAAAAACATGCAGGCTTCATTCATGTAGAGATAACATATTTTACTCAAAATCACTCTGCATTTTGCTAACATTGGTCTCATATTCCTCGTTTATTTGAACCCAGGTTCATGTATACCAGATCTGACATACTTGTTTCTGTTTGCTTTTTATCAGGTTTCTGACCAGCGATGAAGATCCCAATAGATTCAACATAATACTCGTGGGAATGTGGGAATTTTACTTTGGTTTCCTCGCAAAGGTTTCACGGATGACGAGGATGGTTGCGTTTATTCCATTCAATCGAAGTACCTAAATCCGTTAAACGTGCATCGGATAGAATCGAAATGGTTATGACATCCAACTGCTGTGAAAGTGAAAAGCTGAGTCTTTCTGTCTTCATTCATGTACCTTTTCCTGATTTCTAGAGTGTCACAATCTTCTTTGTCTACAACGATTGCATATCGCTTCTTGAATTAAACCAAGTTTCATTTATTTGACATGTGACATACCAGTTAATTAGATTTTTTTAAACAATGGCCTTAGCCCAGTTAGTTATGTACTTTTACGTATGTGGGCAGCTGTGTCATCTGACCTTGACCGTGTTCACTTGTATCAGATTGTTTTGGATACACACTGTGTGAAAAATGGACTACTGATCCTGGTCATTCCCACGAGACGTGACACACTGTATTCGTACTATAGGCTGTTTAGCAGTAAGGTCAAATATGTGGTGGTTGGTTGACTACTACTCAATCATGTTCCCTGTCCTGACTATCACCCTTGGTCTGACGAAGCATCTGTGTCAGAAGTGAAACGTTACCCAGAAACTACTCTAACCGATTCCACTCAAATGTCTTTGCATTATGAATACACGATCGGTCCCAAACATATTCCAATCGATTGCTGACTCCTACGAGCCCCGTGTTCGAAAATTGGCCAGTGAGTTGTTGAGAACAGCGGAATATGAAGCCGGATGAGAGAACCACCGCATCTTCAACCTTCGTTGCAAGAAGCGCGGCGTAGTACCAAGGGATCTGGTGGTAAAACCTCCGGATAAATCACGCAAATCGACAAAGCCGGCCGCGAGCGCATTCAAAGTGCTTTTGAAACAAAGGATCCACCGGGTCAATGAAACCCTATTGGCCGCTCGATAGAAAGCCTCCAAAATGATGTCGAAACAGCGAGTCGAATTATCCGAAGCGGATTTCTGCAGAATTTGTGGAAAGCACGCGGAGGTTTTGGCCACACAAACGGAGCGAATAGGAGAAAGACAAAACCGTAAGTTCAACAAGTTATTAGAGTTATATAAGAAACGTTTATCTAATAAATCTAATAAGACATTATCTAGCAACCAGTATTCTAGTGTTTTGAATTTATCTAATCGGCAACTTTCGCAAGCTGAGCAAGGATTGTTTGAGAAGGGCTTGAATTTCTGCAGAGATTTATGAAGGCTGAGGATATTATCCCATGTATTAAGGGGTCATTAAACGCACTTTCTAATGAACAGGCAGACTTCATAAGAAACTGTATCGTTGGTGACATTAAAAACCAGGAACAAGGCGATACAAACCTTGACTTGCATGAAAGACAAGCACTTCTTACGCTGCAGCAAGATACGAATATAGTCATTACTAAGGCTGATAAAGGTAATTTTGAACAAAAGAGATTATGTCGACAAGGTCGGGGTACACTTATCAGAGGGCCCTTATGAACGGATAGATAATGGAAAAATGAAAAGGGTAATGAATAACTGCAAAATGGTAGTCTCTAGGTACTTACGTAGCATTAAGGAGAGTTTGGGAAAGGGCTTGTGGTATAACCTGTATCCCAAGTCTACTCTAACTCATAGGTTCTACGGCCTGCCTAAAATACATAAAGATGGCATTCCTGTAAGACCTATCGTCGATGGTATCGGATCACCTGCACACGAGTTAGCTAGACATTTGGCTTATTTGTTGAATCAAGAATCAAGAATCAAGATTTATGGTGATAAAAAGCTAATGCTTTGCACGTACCATTGGATGACAACTATTGCAAAAAGAAAAAAATTAATCAAAATCACATTGTTAATGTTTTATCTGGGTTCGTGTTGCTTCAATACATCGGGCCAAATTAAGGGTTATGTTTGACGTATGCATCCGATTTCGATTTGAAAACATCAATTGTCGTTGGATTCACAACATCTTGCGGTAGCTCATTCCATAGAACCATTACGTTTTTTGATGTATTGATTGCCTCCGTTTCGGTGGGAACGCTGCCGTCTACCGCCCCCAGCCGCGAATGTGTCGCACTCATGGTACTTGGTCTCGGTGGACAAAGTCTAACGTCTTTCGGTAAAGCACGTTTTGCTATTTTCCATTTGGACTTGACAAATTCAGCCATGTCGCTACTTAAAAAGGCAATCCCTGAGTTTATTGAAAAAGGCACCCGGAAAGTGTCAGTGATCACAACGTTAGAAATATTAAGCAAATACGCAATGTAACGCCACTGCTTGAAGTCATTATCTGCTGTTTCCTGTCCCGATGCTTCAGTGGTATTTTCTGGTACCCCAAGTAGAACCATACTCCACGATACCGTTTTTTTAGTGTTTGAGGCACCCTTCCGTTCCCACCATGGCACATCAGGATATATCCGGCAATTTGAATTCGGATCCGTCTTTAGTCGGTACGAATTTAGCAGTACGTTATCAATATCAGCCACGCACTTCAGTGTAACTCTTAGTAACCGAGGTTGATCACTATGATGTGAGGTGAAATGGCGAGTTAGACGAATCAATTTGTCAGGATCAACATGTTCAATTTGCAATTGTTGACAAATTTGAGACCATAAATCGAGGTCGTGTTTGTGTTTTCTATCTAACAAGCTCTCGCCAGACACTTTAACATTCGTACATATTACGCTTAACAAATGAGAATGCTTGTTGCGTGTCCGGTCATTCTTCATAGAATGTGAGGTTTTTTGATTTAGATTTAGTGTAGCACGCTCAGATTGTGCAGCGGAGGTCGACCGCAAAAGCATTTCTCTGTATGATTTTCTGACCACCGGGGGCGTTTCAGTTGGTGCCGAATCGGTGCAGATAACATTAGGCGAAGTATTTTTCGTGGCAGCTTTGGCAAAAGGAGCGTTCGACATAGACGGTTTCTGTTTCAAGGCCTTTTTAAGTATCACTTCAGTGTCGCGTAATTTAACCTTTATAGAAGCAGACTGCGGTGGTGAGGTCGAGCGTAATCGAGTATTCAATTCAAAAGATTTGGATGCGATTATTGGTTGTAGGGTAATCTTCAAACTATCTAGTTCCTTTTCCATTGTCGACAATCTATTCTCAATTGTGTTAGCCTCGTTTCCAGCGGAAGATTTTATACGCTTGCGATCACCATTCACGATTGAATCCCTACAGGCGTTACAGAAATAGCAAACGGACGGGCGATTTTCATCATTCACGATGCGCACACACTCATCAGTTGAAGTCTCATCACAGAGCACGTGCACATGTAAGTTACAAAAAGTACATTTTACCAAAGCACTATCACCGCTTACCGGGTCCAGGCACATGGCGCAGCGGTCAAGGTGGCTTGTTTTCGCTGTCGGGGGAACAACACTCGTATGCACACATTGATCGATCGATTTTTTCGTCTGCGTGTTGGATCGCGTGACTCGGCTGCACGTTGACGGCTGGAGTGGGGTGACCGGTTGAGTGGATTGTCGGTCGACTGGTCGATTTAGTTTGGCTTGAATTCTTGATTTTGTCATTGTACAAATAATCCGTGATAGCTCGATAACCACACAAAGTAGAACACAGAATGACGTATCAAATTAAGTAGTTTGAAGTGGTCTTTGCAATGAAAGCAAAAACGCCACGACAGTTAACGGTAGGAGAAAGTTTGCACGCGTCAGCAAATTGAAAAGTTAACGTTGAAACGGTAAATTTGCTGTTAATCGACGGACCACATCAAAATGTATCAATTCCGATGGCTCTCGTCAAAGTATAGCAAAACGTTTTTGAACGGTTAAAATCCGAGTTGATTCCGCGAAGAAACGGGCAAAATTGTCAGAGCAACAAAAATACGACCGCACACCATGTGTTGAAACCTTTAGTCGGCAATACAGCCTCGTTCATCAAGAACGCATATGACTTTGCAGCACGCTTAAAGACAGTAACAACAGATCACGATGAAATAATGGTTAGCTTTGATGTTAGCGCTTTGTTCACCAACGTCGATACAACAAGTGCGTTACAACTAGCTAGACAGGCCTTGCAATCTGATGCCAGTTTGTCAGATCGCACAAACTTGAGTGTCCAGCAAATTATTAACGGCGTATCGATCTGCTTAAGCATCAACCACTTCATATTTATTGAGCAATTATATAGACAAAAAGAAGGGTTGGCGATGGGTTCACCGATATCTCCAGTACTTGCGAACATGTATATGGAGTATTTCGAGAACAAAGCCCTTAACAATGAAGGGATTAAGCCAGAATTATGGTGTCGCTATGTTGATGACACATTTGTTATCATCAAGCGAGATCAGTTAGAGCCATTCTTCAACTATTTAAATGAAATAGACCCACGTATTACGGTTACAAAGGAAGTTGAGTCTTGCTCAGGCAATCTTCCATTTTTGGATTGTTTAGCACAAGAAGTAGACGGGCGACCAGGCGACTATACGCGTGACTTATAAGAAAGGGAAAACTATCCGTTCGGTTCTGATGCACCTCAACGATAAGACACCTTTATCTAGCGTCACGAACAGCATCTACAGAATCAACTGTAAGGACTGTTCTGGTGTTTACATAGGCCAGACTTCCAGGGAAATTCACACTAGAATCCAAGTACACCGAAAGCGTGTCCGGAGACAGCCCCGGGATGCGAGGGAATATCAATCCCTTATTCGTGATTCCGCCTTGGCGGAGCACATTTTAGATACGGGTCACAGCGTCGATCTAGAAAATGTGGAAATATTAAAACGCGGTATTAAACCGTATAGCGAACGCCAACATGCGGAGACGGTCGAAATTGCGAAGGCTGGCCGACTGGCAGTCAATAAGGTGTATGGGGTAGAAATCTCCACAATCTGACGCTCGGCACTGCTGCGCCGGTAAATAGTTATTATTCACCTTATACCTAATACTTAATTAGATTTTTTGTTTTTCTTCAAAAAATGGCCTTAGCCCAGTAAGTTATGTACTTTTACGTATGTGGGCAGCTGTGTCATCTGACCTTGACCGTGTTCACTTGTATCAGATTGTTTTGGATACACACTGTGTGAAAAATGGACTACTGATCCTGGTCATTCCCACGAGACGTGACACACTGTAGGCGTACTATAGGCTGTTTAGCGGTAAGGTCAAATATGTGGTGGTGGGTTGACTACTACTTAATCATGTTCCCTGTGCTGACTATCACCCTTGGTCTGACGAAGCATCTGTGTCAGAAGTGAAACGTTACTCTAACCGATTCCACTCAAATTTCTTTGCATCATGAATACACGATCGGTCCCAAACATATTCCAATCGATTGCTGACTCCTACGAGCCCCGTGTTCGAAAATTGGCCAGTGAGTTGTTGAGAACAGCGGAATATGAAGCCAGATGGGTGAACCACCGCATCTTCAACCTTCGTTGCAAGAAGCGCGACGTAGTACCAAGGGATCTGGTGGTAAAACCTCCGGATAATTCACGCAAATAGACAAAGGCGGCCGCGAGCGCATCCAAAGTGTTTTTGAAACAAAGGATCCACCGGGTCAATGAAACCCTATTGGCCGCTCGATAGAAAGCCTCCAAAATGATGTCGAAACAGCGAGTCGAATTATCCGAAGCGGATTTCTGCAGAATTTGTGGAAAGCACGCGGAGGTTTTGGCCACACAAACTGAGCGAATAGGAGAAAGACAAAACCGTAAGTTCAACAAGTTATTAGAGTTATATAAGAAACGTTTATCTAATAAATCTAATAAGACATTATCTAGCAACCAGTATTCTAGTGTTTTGAATTTATCTAATCGGCAACTTTCGCAAGCTGAGCAAGGATTGTTGGAGAAGGGCTTGAATTTCTGCAGAGATTTATGAAGGCTGAGGATATTATCCCATGTATTAAGGGGTCATTAGACGCACTTTCTAATGAACAGGCAGACTTCATAAGAAACTGTATCGTTGGTGTCATTAAAAACCAGGAACAAGGCGATGCAAACCTTGACTTGCATGAAAGACAAGCACTTCTTACGCTGCAGCAAGATACGAATATAGTCATTACTAAGGCTGATAAAGGTAAAGTTACGGTAATTTTGAACAAAAGAGATTATGTCGACAAGGTCGGGGTACACTTATCAGAGGGCCCTTATGAACGGATAGATAATGGAAAAATGAAAAGGGTAATGAATAACTGCAAAATGGTAGTCTCTAGGTACTTACGTAGCATTAAGGAGAGTTTGGGAAAGGGCTTGTGGTATAAACTGTATCCCAAGTCTACTCTAACTCCTAGGTTCTACGGCCTGCCTAAAATACATAAAGATGGCATTCCTGTAAGACCTATCGTCGATGGTATCGGATCACCTGCACACGAGTTAGCTAGACATTTGGCTTATTTGTTGAAACCTTTAGTCGGCAATACAGCCTCGTTCATCAAGAACGCAAATGACTTTGCAGCACGCTTAAAGTCGGTAACAATAGATAACGATGAAATAATGGTTAGTTTTGATGTAAGCGCTTTGTTCACCAACGTTGCTACAACAAGTGCGTTACAACTAGCTAGACGGGCCTTGGAATCTGATGCCATTTTGTCAGATCGCACAAACTTGAGCGTCCAGCAAATTATCAACGGTGTATCGATCTGCCTAAGCATGAACCACTTCGTATTTAATCAGCAATTATATAGACAAAAAGAAGGGTTGGCAATGGGTTCACCGATATCTCCAGTACTTGCGAAATTGTATATGGAGCATTTCGAGAACAAAGCCCTTAACAATGAAGGGTTCAAGCCAAAATTATGGTGGCGCTATGTTGATGACACATTTGTTATCATCAAGCGAGATCAGTTAGATGCCTTCTTTAAATATTTAAATGAAATAGACCCATGTATTACTGTCACAAAGGAAGTGGAATCCTGCACAGGCACTCTTCCATTTTTAGACTGTTTAGCACAAAAAGTAGACGGGAAAATAAAAACTTCTGTCTATCGGAAACCTATCGATATAGATGCGTACTGTGATACACTTCCACTCATCCAATACAGGCCTTCAGGTCCATAGCTTGTAACATTTTCCATAAGATAGAACACCTTTGCAGTGACGAAAGAGACCGAAAACAGGCGCACCGTGAGGCGAGCCAAAGGCTCATAGACAACGGTTATCCAAAAAGTTATGTAAAATACCAATTAATGAAGGTAAAATACCGGTCAAAAAATCGGAGAAATATTGGCGAGATACATTTTGTATACCGTATGCAAAAGGCACAACTGAAGCGATACGTAGAATCTTGAACTAGGCGGTCATACGCGTAACTCATAAGAAACGGAAACCTGCCCGTTCGGTTCTGATGTGGATACACACTAGTAGGTAAATCGACCACTGATCCTGGTCATGCCTAGGGGACGTGACACACCGTAGGCGTGCTAATAGGCTGTTTAGTGGTAAGGTCAAATCAGTGGTGGGAGGTTGACTGCTACTTAATCATGTTACCTGTCCTGACTATCACACTTGGTCTGACGAAGCTACTGTGTCAGAAGTGAAACGATACCCAGAACCTGCTCTAACTGATTGCACTCAAATTTCTTTGCATTATGTATTCTATCATATTCAACAAATTTCTCGCATACTACATGATTACTGTTTGCACTCTTGGGTTGGTAAACAAATCGTAAGCCTTTTTTCTCACTTAAGAAGTAACTAAAACACCCAGTACCACAACTGCCTATCGACCATGTATATAGTTATCGACATATGTGCACTACACCGATTTTCGACCACGACCAAGTGCAGTGAAAGATCATTCAAACAAATAAACAAGCGCTGCATTCGATCAATCAATCAGTTGACAAGTACGTTTAGACTGAATGACAAAACAGCGGTATCGTTTAACGTATGGACCCAAACCACATCATTTAATTTAAAAACCTACTGCTCAATAGTTTTATCCAGCCTGATCATATACGAAGGGCTTCAAGCGCAAATAATTTGCGCTTGTAAGTTACAGTTGGATAAGTCTGGTGCGACCAATTGGATCAATCATATACCAATAAACATGTAGATTGGTTTAAACCACTGACCAAGAACAAAAATCCGTAATTGCATCAGACATTACAAGCGTAACGTGTTTACAATTTTTCCACTGTTTGAAAGTACGCGGATCCTGATTGCACTGTCTATACCTGATGAGTGCAAACACTATGAAACAGGTTGCGGGGTATGCGATAGAAATGCATGCAAATGAGGCTTCAAACGCACTTTTAAATTTCGCATTTTTTGTAGACCGCATAAATCATAAAATCTCACCGGAGTAAACCCATATACTATTAAAATTGAGATTTATGGCACATTTAATATTAACTAGGGGATTAAAAGTACAGCTTCGGCAGTTGACGATCAATCATCAGCTGATTTGTGGTAAATCATCATTTCTTGGGTCACGCCAGTATACTGCTTGACTGAGTGTAAGAGTCTTCGATTCCATCGAACGATAAACCCACACCATTTCACCACAATTCCTGCATACCATTAGAAAAACAGACAACAAAATACAACCGCGTTTGTTTACGAGTAGTAGACATTGTTTAGGAACGAAAGTGGCGAAAACAAAGGTTTCTTTTTTTAGCAGGAAACAAGTCAGCGTACGAATTCGATACTTCTGCGCGAAGAATAACCAGAAGCGAATACCCAGAACCAAATGGAAACTATTGATGGTGATTAATTGGTTGAAAAATTTATTCAATTAAACAAATGACAGCATGCGTAAAGGCAAAGTTAATGATAACGCAAGCAACTACGGAAATCGTAGCAGGACACAAGAACAAGTTCGTCGACTGACTAGGAAAGGAAGAGAGGATAGAGATAAAAACACTAAATGAGCGATAGAGGTTAAGAATCAGGGGTTCAAACGTCAATCAATTTCCCTTTCGCTCTTCCTTAATGAAGTTTATCAGGCCGTTGGTCGAAGAGTCATGCGATGTTACTTCTTCAGGCTTGGAGAGTTCTGGTTGGATACGTTTCGCCAAAACCTTCCCCAGTTCAACGCTAAAAGATAGAATGGGAAGGCATACGAATAAAACACGTATAACCCACAGTCAGTTAATTTTGCGGAGCTAAATAAATTACACTAGATACGATTGCCCCAAAGCTACTTCACAGAGCTCACCGTCTCCGACCTAAATCGGATACGTATTCCCAAAATGTCAAACATCATGCTGTCAATCGCCCCCCACCTTTAAATTATTACACTGATGCAAAATATGGTAAATCACTGCTACACACAAGCACGATCATATTTTGCCGACAAACAATGAGAAATTTAAAAGTATGGCGAAGAGCCATTTGAAATAGGGTGTACACAATTTGGTTGTTAGGGGGCAAACAAAAACGTGTCGTTAATGAGTACAGTGACATCAACAATAAAGTTCAGTTCCTGCTATTGTCGCCCCATGTTATGTTGAGCTTTCGCCACTCGGACGAATACAAGATTAATCCTGCAACGTCGCCCAAATAAATGGTAGACACAGTGTGCTGGAACACATTTAGACCATCATTCTCGATTTTAGTTTGCGGTTGAAAGAAAGAATGTATTTCGAGTGGGATAAGTTGACAAATGTTCCGCCAACACGATTGCTGGTATGCGTTTAACGAGAAATCATTCGCAACACTTACAATTCGGTGATGTGTTAGCTCCAGCTAAGAGTACAGTCAGTTACAATGTGAAAAAATGGAGTAACATGTAATGGGAAATGACCGATTAATAGTGAATTATCTAGACTAAAACCAAACGTACCCCCATTGGTCGAATGAGTTGATGTCCCAAACCACACCTTGCACAAATATTTTGTGTTCGTACATTGCAACTAAGGCACCTAGCATGAAAGGTGTCAGTTTGGTGAATACGATCGAATTAGTCGGTCTGTTTCCTTTGAAACTTTTGTGCAGGCTCAATGACTCCAATTTCTCCCCAGTTACGCCGGCCTTAAACAGTTCTGCGTGTACTTCTTCTTTAGACTTGCCCATCATCAGTGCTTCCGTTTGAGCCAAGAAGTTTGAAAGCAGAATCTGAAAGTAAAAATAGCCGACAGATGGAAGTAACATATTTTCGAATGAATCGAGTCAACACAGTAATTAGTACTACAACTAAAAAATTAAAATTACCTGCATATAAAAGCACACACACACAAAGTTACGTCGTTAATATACAACATGGCAATATCAGTACACAATATCAACGTGGTGTCGTTTTTGACGATGCATAGGATTTAGACCCATGCACCATGCGCTAAGCGCATTATGTTCAAGAACTTGGAACCTTAATCGAGGGCAGCACCACAATACAGTTATATTCAGGAGAAACGATTCCAATCATGTTTTATGTACTATTACCGTGAAACGTATTCGTTCAACTTCCAGAATAACTATATGATTGCATGTGTTAATTGCTAGGCAAGCAGAATAGTATGTGACCAACCAAGCGTGAGAAACAATGTAAATGCACACGAACTTGGAGGACAGTACATGATATGAAACCACAAGCCTGATCCAGGCAGTGCCGCACAGTGACGAGGGCAAGGACGATATACTAAGTCCATGCATGCAAAAATTAACAAAAGTCCACCCATCACGTCACGGGTAATTTGTAAATCGGATTAGCAAACATATAGCGTAACCAATATCGGAATGATTTTTATAGTTTGAAAAACTGGTCATGAGACAACAAGTGTGCGCTAAAATAAATCAGCCCATGAATCGACATAACTTGTTCACCGTGTAGAGAACTCGTTTACTTAACATTTGATGGGTAAAGGAAAACATCCGCTGATTTGAGTGGACACGAGTAGTAAGATCATCCAGGTATTTTTTGTGAATATATACAAACAGTGTATAGAAATTTGGTCATCAATGAGCTACCCAGTTATATGGATACACCATAGACAAAGAAACTAGTGTAGACATTTATTACGCAGTTCAAAATATCCTGGTCAAAATCTCCTTTTGTTATATCTATGAGTTGAAACCAAAAATGTTAGGGAGTCAATTTCATTGATCTAGATTAGGACAAATGGCACATCTCCAAAAACACTCAGTAACGGCAATGCTATACCGATTACCCCCGCACGCCCAATGTGGTAACACCAAGTTGTACGACATAATTCTTGTCCGTTTTAAAGTAACCGTTCGACTGCTAAATTGTCAAGTTCAGTATCGGTAGTAGCACATCACAGTAACACACCGGCAAGCAAACACATTCCGTACTCGTATAAAACTATTGAATTGGCAAACAAAATGAAGCCTAACATTAAAAAGCACACGTTTGCCAAGAGGAGATAGAGAGCAGGAACTTGCGGCATTTTAGTGCCATTGTACTATTAACAAAAACCACAGAAGCTCTGTAGCGGTATGCCAACTGGCTCACCAAACAGTGAAAGTGAATAACAAAGAATCGCAGCCTCTAGCGCATTTTGCAAAATGATGAGAAGGAACATGAAGACAGGTTTTCTATTTATAAATGATAATGTTTCTGTGACGTGACAATAGGAAGCAGCAATCGCGGAAGTACAGACCATTTATGGCGCGCGCATCAACGAAGACAGATTTCAAAAGCCGTGTAATTAAGCCGCACACAAAAAAAGAAAAAACAGTCTTAGCATTGCGGAATGTTATCAAGATAAGCGTAATGCAGGTTACACCATGAATTTTCGGACAGTGAGCACACTTTAAATTAATTAATTTTTTCATAAATGCGTAGGCAGCATCTAGATAACCAGACAATATACTTCAATCTCAAAAAACATGCAAATATCGTGTCATATTGGGACTAACCTCGTGATGTAAGCCATGTTGAATCGGATTTTGTGTGTGAACAGGAATCAAGAAATCCGCAGGAATGAGCCGAGTTCCCTGATGAATGAGTTGGTAGAATGCGTGCTGTCCGTTGGTACCCGGCTCACCCCAAACAACTGGCCCCGTGGAATAAGTCACTTCTTCACCGCCGCGCGTTACAAATTTGCCATTTGATTCCATATCCCCTTGTTGGAAGTAGGCCGCAAAGCGCGACATATACTGGTCATACGGCAAAATCGCGTGCGTCTCGGAATGGTAAACATTGATATAAAGTATTCCAAGCATGGCGAGAATGACTGGAAGCTGACAAATAGTAAAAAAACAAAAGTTGAGTGTGTGTCACGTAGTCATAAAGTGAAGCAATGGTACAACACAGCGGCTAAAAATGCAGTAGGACAATACACCGAACCATAAATAAATAACAAAAGGAACTCTCTTCATCGGACCCCTTGGGATGACATGACCGATGTTTATCTCTGTGGTTTAATTGACCTATTGTACAGGACAGTAAACTGCCGTAGTTTAGACCGATTCAGGATCTGAGTGTGGTCAGAAAAGAAGGTTGAGCATATTTTCTGATATTTGCAACCCGCTGAAAAATGAACCCAGGTCATTTTTCTTAAAATCTTGCACTGCGGTAACAATAAATGAGTAGGGCCGAAAAAACATTAGTCTTCGTACTTTCTTGTTTTCCACGTGATAGGCATGATCTAACATGAACGTAACAAAGTTTAAAAAATAATATGCTTGAGCCTAGCTTGAAACATGGATACTTCTAAGGAGCTGGATAGTCAGTATGTGCAGCATATAAAATTATCAAGAGAATTAAGCATAACATTTAGCACCTCAGACGATCGACTGGTTTGCCCCAGGATGCAGCACAACGCGAACCAGAAAATTTCTCAACTTCAACAGTTTCGAAGACTGAACGCGAGCATTCATAACGTCAGAATGCTATTATTAGACTAGATATAGGTATAGATGGAAAGATAGGAAAAACATACATTTTTATGTAACGGAGCTTCTTTAAAATGTTTGTCCATTTCATGAGCGCCCTGCAGCATATCGAGAAAATTTTCCATACCTGAAAGTTTGTCAACAGAGATTAAAAACTCGAGATAGATAGAGATTTTTGGCAACCACACTAATGAATATAAGTGCTTACCGACATAAAGAGCAATGGAAAGACCGATTGCGGACCACATCGAATAACGTCCACCTACCCACTGTAAGATGATGGAGGCGGAGGAGTTATTTCAATTTTACAACGACAGAAAGTTAGTTAGATCAAGCAATGGTTAAGAAAAATAAGTGAAACCAGAAACTCGCGTTAGGTGCAATTTATTTGAATGTAATAAGCAAAGCCAGAATCGATTAAAATAAAAACAGATAGTTTCCAACTACCAGCCAAACTAAGTAAAGTCGGCAGTGAAATTAAAAATTTCGACTGCATTGAAAAAGGAACGGAACATACAACAATGCACGGCATACATGTAAGGGCAGTGGCAGTATCAATGAAGTCACTTAAAATAAAGCAATGATGCACTGACTCTCCAAGTATTAAGCATTTTATGAAGAATAACAAGCTTGATCAAGGCAAATCGCCACACAGTCTTAGACTGCACGTGGGTTGAGATCCTGAAGGGTTGCCAATGTCTAGAACGATGCAAGAGAAAATGAAAAAAGCAGTGAGACTCTAGCGTGCTTGCGAATGCATATCAGTACCAGTGGCGAATCAGAATAACACAGCACAAAAGTAAAGCATGGGGAGTTAGCCGGAAAGTATCAATTGATATCAAACACATTATAAAATAGTAAACAAGTTACAAAAACATACATCCCAAAACTCGAACATATTCTCTTCATCAATACCGAACTTCTTGACATCGATAGTATTCGTAGACAAGGCCACAAAATGCTTGGCGATGTGCGATTCCTGTAAAAGTTAAAAGAAAATAACACGTCAAAATGTGTGAATCCAACAAGCAGAAGCAAATAGAATAGTCGAATACACACGTTTTCTGCATGTTTCAAGAACCAGGCTCTTGCAGCGGCGGCATTCGTCATCGTTTCGATTGTCGTGAACGTCTGAAATATGAGATTACCATAAAATCACAATTTTGTAAAATGACACAAAAAGCATTGGTTTGTCAAACATTCGACTCATTTTGGAAGTTCGCTACATCCCGTAGTCATGGAAATGAACAAAAATATTTAGCACATTCACACAACTTGGCTCGCAAGAGACTATAACAAGTCATACACACACACAAACATTTCAAGTCGGTGACTAAGAACGAGAATGCAACGCAGAATGAAGTACAGAATTACTAGGAAAATAGAGGCACTTCTCATTTAATTTGAACACATACCTGCTAAACTTACGATTCGGTGTTATCAGAATAAAATATAGTTAGAAGAGGTGCTCCTGAAAATCTGACTAATTACATTATATGTGTTAGTCATCTAGATTTGAAACTCAATGAGATAAATATAAAGTGAAGTGATTGCGATGCCGTAATTGGAGAATTTCATAAAAAAATATTGAATAAGAGCATTCAAGTATATCCTTTATCATATTTATCAGCGCTATTACACCCCTTAAATGCGCCGAAAGTAAATTGAATACTTTGTTGAGGCTGACTATTACGCCCGATTAGAAACTACACTCACACTAGCCAATTTTAACGACAAGATTTTTACTTGTAAAAATAAGTAACGACCCTTGTAAGACGACACACAGAACACACTTAACGCACCAGACAATCAACGTATTCGTCACTGCTGCAACCGAATAATTAAGAGATGAACACCTTGCAAACACATACAATTTATCATTAAACATATAATAACCGACCTTTGAAGCGATGATAAAAAGTGTTGTTTCTGCACTCAGATTCTTTAGAGTTTCGGCCATGTGTGTACCATCGATATTGGAGACGAAATGCACTTTGATATTGGATGCATAATGTTTAAGACATTCGGACGCCATAACTGGTCCCTAAAATTTGAGAAAAGTTAGAGAAGGGAAAGCAAGACATCAAAATAAAACACAGCGAAAACAGTTTTCAAAATGAATACGATCACATATACTAAGCAAGGAAGCCATACACATTTGATAACGTAGGCCTCACCATTAAAATGTAGAAATTAAAGATGAAACTATATCACGATATTTTATTTAAAAGAAATAAAAATGCACTATTTACGAATATTGCACATGATTTTATACATCCAAAATAAGCAACTGCACGAAAAATGTAAATAAGACGCCACTAAACCAGTGAAAAAAATAAGCGTTTTTTAAAAAATGTTTGAATCATATCATGCTTTTGATTTTCAACGTGAGAAGACGAACTAAAAATGCATCATTGAAAAACCAAGATATAGTAAATATTATTGAATGGAAAGCATGAGAAATAGAGCTACGTGAACAAAGAAATAGTTGAGAGTCCATTGAATCAACGAATCTATTTTGAGCATTTATCTTAAGTTGGGATGAGCTACAGAATCTTTCAGGAGTTTATTCATAACCTATGAATTCAGTGCCTACCCAGATTGTACTGCTGTACCTGATGATAATGGTGACAAAATCAATGTAATACCACAATTTCCTCTTATAAAAATCGTTGTATAAATACCAAGTAATTTTACAATTCAAAAATTTGAAGTGGAAATCATAAGAATAAAGATATCTGCAACTGCTGTATATAAAACGAAACTGTCTGGCAGTTAGAGAATAAAATTAATAGAATGTTTTCAGCAAAACGGGTGAATAAAAAGAAGATACAATATCTATTTAGAACAAAAGGAAATGACGCACCAAGTCAGAACCACCAATGCCTATGTTCACAACATCAGTTATTTTTTTCCCAGTATAGCCTTTCCAGGAGCCAGATCTAACACGCTCAGTGAAGGATTTCATTTGGTCAAGGACCCTGTTGACACCAGGCATTACCTGGTAAATATAAATGTAATTAAACAACTCACATCTTTTCCATTAACATATATAGGTGTATTAGATCGATTACGCAAAGCAACATGTAGTACGGCACGATTTTCTGTGAAATTTATCTCTGATCCAGAAAACATTGCATCGCGCATCTTTTCCACTCCACTATCACTTGCCTACAATATGATGAAGAAAGAAACAAACCAGTTTGATTAACTCTCCAAAAGTCTCGGCGTCGATGAGGTTTTTCGAATAATCCAACAGAATATTTCCCTGAGAGAGTTTCAATTTTATACTGTACTTTAGATATAAAAAAATATTACCTGAAATCATCGAATCGCGAAGGATTCTTTGAAAACATTTCGCGCATAGACAGCGATACCTTCCGAAAATTTGCGATGAAATCTTTGATTGCAGCCATTCTCTACTAACACCGTTTACGTGATGCCGAAATTTAAAAAAGTGATTAAAATTACCGCCGAACAAATATTAGATGATAGAGTAGAAAAACATCCTTGAAATCACACAGTTATTTTCTGCAAACCTTGAAACTGAACCTCATCAAAACTACATTTTTGAATTCTAATTCTCGTAATTATTGCTTCACATACGTTGATTCACGCGTTGCATAGTCAGCATTCTTTCAAAGATATTGATATTCGTATTGTATGCCAACAGTTTAGATCGTTAGAATTCTATCACAAAGCATTCATCACTGCTTCATTCATTTTTCTACGCGGAAGGCCTATGATGTAGCTATTATTGCTCACTATTAAGGGGAAGTTGATTGTTAATTTTCGGCATGCACACTTTTAGTTGTTGTCAATATACAACAAGATCATGACCCGAGTCAGCGTCAAGGGACTAAATCGCCTCTCATCTTTATTGTTGGATGATTTACAAATTTGAAGAGGTTTAATTATGAGACATATCTTGGTTTAACTATTGCAGATAACATATCCCTAGGACCTAAGATCCATAAGAAAATAGTTTTACCAGCTATCATATTGTCGCGTTTGAACACTCGTAATTAGAACATACTCAAGCTGCTATGGAGGTGGAAAATAATGCAGGGCGTGTGAAGTGAAAGCTTCATTGAATAGCAGTGAAACATAGAGTATCTATGTTCTACTTGCTAACCATTTATAGACAGCAGTCACTCTTTAAACATATCGTAGTTTGACACGGTGATAAACAATAAGTGCTTTTAAATATTACTTTTATGAGAATCCTGACTCTAAAGCGAGAGCGCCCTTTACGCTGGTTGCGTTATGTATATATGCAAGACGTGAATATACAATGAAAATGTTTGTTATGTTCTGCTTTTATAATATTTTCGTCGTGTTGTGGTAGAAATGCATCAGTGTATTCGATTTTTCAATTTCGTAATTAACTCATCACTTAGGTTTCACGAAAATATGCGATAATTTATCGGGAAATTTCAGCATATTTGCTTGGTGCACATCAAAACAAATATGAGGATTAGTGATAAAAATATGTTAATCGAAATAATATTGATAATAATAATACGAACAATGATGGGCCGTGTTGACCATGTTTGACTGTAAAATCGCCGTGATTTCATCAATAGCATAATGTTGAATACTCTCACTAATATGAATAATAATTAAACGTTTGAGTCGGATTTATATTAGGATCTCTTACAAACAATCAGTTCGAATATTTGACTTCTGACAATGAGCTATGTTTAAATGATCATGCTGAATTTAAAACTCGCATTTAGGCCACGACCGTGGAGGAATGGAATAGGGCGCAGCAACAAATGACGAGTAAATTTAAACGGTTGATATATCTGATGCCTATATAACAAATTAACTGTCAGTTATCACACATCTGACTGACCTAATCGATCCTATACTTAATAAACCCGGTGAAATTAAGCGAACAGAATTCAATTGAACTACTTCTAACATCATATTCAAATTGTGATGAGTGGGAATTAAAATAACGATGTTCGTTTGAAAACAAACAATAGGAAATTACCAAACTATTTTGTTAATCAGTTCTACAAAAATGTTCCTTCTTGTATGATATCCATGAAATGAAATCTCATGAAATTTTCAGCTTTGCTGCTAATTTTTTTTCAGAATGTAAATCCGACAAAATATACTTCACTTTCCGCACCCTTAGACACGATGTACGAATGAAAACCAATACTACATGATATCGTCGATAATTATAATTTAGAAGATTCATGAAATTTCTTAAGCTTTAAAAACGAATCTTGTAGCAATCAGTGATTCTGAATAGCAGGAAAACTCCTATCTCGGTTCGATTTGAAGGGCTCCATATAAAATAAAATATTTACGTCTGGGAATTTTTCTTAGCATTTTTATTTCGAAATTATTCCAAACTCGAAACTTCTGAATGTTAGTTGGGCACATTTTGAAAGTAGTTTAGCTAATTATATTACAAGAACTTTTCATGGATTTGGCTCAAGATTTTTCTGATTTTTCTGAGGAAGCACGGGTATATTGCACGACACTCAAATACAGCTAACTTCAACAACATTCCTTCGATCCTTATCAAGATAATTGCGAGTCATCACTATCTGTCAATGCTATTTATACAAATTATCCCTCAGCTAATTAGATGAGTCATTGGTTCAGCAGATGGTCCAGCCGTTCACAGAAACAAATTAGTCGTTTCCAGAAAGATTATGGTTTATTGCTCTTCGTCGAGAGTTAAGAAGCAAGATGATAGAGCACCATTGAGGTGCAAAAAATATGGGTGAAACTCATATTCAGTAGCCTGGCAACAAACCATTCCTCGCAATCTGTGTTGTTTATCACATATTTCATTGGTACAGTTCATTACAACGTATCATTTCCATATTTCATTATCACCAATATTCTTTCTCGAAAACCACTGAAATAATAAATATGATTATGAAGTAATCGATTTTATCCAGCTTGATCTCGGTGGCAATCTGTTAAGCAAATGGGACAATTTAATCTATCATTTATCACATGCACCACAAATCTTGTGATAGTTTCATCAAACGTATCGTTCAGCAAAATTTAGGCATATAAATATTTGATTTCCTTAAATATTTTTATGGTTCACTTCGTTTAATTTTCCGAATTGGTCATTTTCCGAAATAAAACTTGAGTTTTGAAGCTCACAATTTGAAATTTCGGTGTGCGACAACATTTCACGTTTAATATTTTATTGTAAAAATTTGATTATTTAACTTTGCATGATCTAAGCCTTTTAAGTTACAGATGTTCACAAAGCGATATGCGTCTCATAGTAAATTTGATACGGACGATCCCGTTGAAAAGGCTTCGTATTTTACCCTCTATAATAATGGCTATTAAAAAAGTAGGAGGGCAATATCGACGATCATGCTAGTTTTGACACATTTTAATATGGGTTAAGAAAATGCAAAAGACACGAGTTATAATTAGTTATTCCGCGATTTTTCTAAGTTTCTGCTTGAATAATCGAGAATAAACCAATTGCTCGCTACTGATGAATTATGAAAATAATTAAACATATTTTTGGATTAACCATGCAATTGAATTCATGATAATTTCAATTTAAGATAAATAACACGAAATGACACCATCATTGGAACCGTTCTTATGTGAAATTGTGTGATAGTATTTAGTGATTTCAAGGCCAGAGTTGGTGCATTTCATGAGTTTGGTGAAACTGATTTAGAAAGTTAGAAGTAGGTAGAATAAATTGAAACGGATTAAACCCTTTCGAAATATGCACATAGTAAAGTCTTTGTGACATTTATGGATTAATTCAAACAAGATAACAACTTCAATTCTCTTTAGAACATCACACGGTCGAAGTATTTGCGAAACATTGATCCTATTCTCGTTAGGCTCACTAGTATGAAACGCGTACTCTTTAATAAACCATATATAAAAGCGCAAACTGCACATTACCACTAACACTGATTTGTGCCACCCATGCACTAAAAATATAATGACCATCTTTAAATTTGATAGATAGCCTTTCGATTTTAAATAGAGAATGGGCGATTAGCATATTTATTTTTCAATTTTTTGCACTGATTGGACATTCGGTTTAATAAACAAATAAGTAAATTTTGGAATTTGGAGAAGTAGAAGAAATAACTTTATTCATTTACACGGTTTTTCAGATATCATTTTTACCGATGAATTAGGCAAAATGACGAAATGAAATCAGATATAATATTTTCAAGCATGCTTAATCTCTAAAACATCCATTATTTTGATAACCATGCATCGGATCACTGGAGTAACAATAATATTTCTGAATTGTTAAATTCATTAAGCATGGACGCGAAAAATCTGCAGGCAACAAGGTTCTGATCCAGCTCATGAGCACAATCGAATGAAAAGACTTCAATTAGCAAAATTAAAGAATAACGATCGTGTCTTCGTTTGAATATGCTATACGAATCTTGATCGTGATATCCTAAATACATACATTGATCAGTAGAAATTTTTTATTGGAGACAAGAAGAAATAATGAAAAATGCGTGCAAGATGTTTGAAAAAATACAAGAAAAATCGGACAGTCTAAATCAATTAAATGTGGTGCATGAAGAAGAGAGCCTGAAAGCATAGATTGACAAACGACGAACTCTCAGGAAATAAACGGATAGGTGATAGGACCAGCTGAGATCATTGGACATTGTTAAGCCAAAATAATTTAAAGTAATCTATTTTTCAATCACTGAACCATTGAATAAAAAACCACATTAATACAGTTTTTTAAATAAACAACTTTTAACAATAACTTTTAAATAATAGGAAATATCCATATTAAAGAGATATGCCGCTCTCGATTTAATATAAAACGGAATTGAAACATAGCAATTGTGCCAAGTTTACAGTATTTGATTGAAAAGGTACTCGCACCACGTACAAAGTTTATTCTCCGTAGTAAACAAGAGAATTTTGTATAAGATTGCAAACTTCGTTGTGTCGCCGGTATCTCACATCTTAGGTCAATACATATTTTTTAATAGACGTTTCAAACCTTTCGGACAGAAACCTCATCTACGACAATCAACATCGTTTTGTACTGGTTCTCCTTTGGCTCTGCGCATTTTCCGACTCATAAGGCCACATCGCCGCGTAACAAACGTAGCAAGAGGCAGGTGATTTCACGTTTTTCATTGTGGATTCTGTAGTTAGACTGTAGACATTTTCAAACATCTGAACAGAAAACCATCAACTGATTTACACAACTTTAGTTCCCAAGCCCCACGGATATCCTTATTGAATACTACTCTCAGCATTTTGATGAACACAGATTCTTGTGCTAGTTTAAAAGAAGTCTTCGCATATTAAGATATTGCAGGCCAGCACGAGAAAAGGTAATATTTTCACTAATATCACTGCTAATATTATTGTATTCCAATGTTACCAAGCCTTCAACATTCAAGATTGAAGAATTTATGGTCACAAAAAGAAATTAGCTTCACAATTGCCATATCATAGTAAATATTAGTTCAAGAAAAAGGAATAAACAATAATAATAAAGATAGAAAAAGATGGTAATTTTGCCTGTCTTCCTTTATGATTGTTTACTTTGTTTCGAATTCTACACAACTGTTGCCGAAAAGCATCAGTCCTGCTATTTCAGTGTCCAACCCAAAAAGAATTCCGTTGCCCGATCCATTTTTGTTCGACTTCGAAGCTTTAAGCGGAAGTCTTTTTCCCGTCGTTCATCAACAATCGTGAATTTAGATATATTTTTGAATGAAGTCTTTCTGTGAGTAAGGTGCAATGTGTTTCCGTGTTCTGATAATTAGGCACTCGCCAATTTTCTAACCCAAGCGCATCACGTTATCTCAGCACCTGATCCTGTTGAATAGTTTTACGTACTCACATACTCGACTTGCGCGGCATACATATTCAAAGCCCAACGCAAGATGATCACTCCGACTGAGGTGGACAATGTGGTCAACACACGCAACTGCCATAGTTTCGGAAGTAAAAATTAAATCCAAAACAGAAGACAACTCAAAGAAATGTAGTGGAAGCATGTCTATCAGCTCACGGAGTTTATGATCAAATGTGTGTAGAGGATCATCTGATCTTGGAAAAAGGTAAGAAAGGTTGAAATCCCCCATGACCAGTAATTGGGGGCTTCGTATCTCTCTGGCGTAGAGAATAGACTCTAAAAACCTGTCGTTCTAAGCATCCGTCAAGGCCGCTGTGCGATATAGAATTCCAATGATGCAGTCGTCCTGTGACTTCTCTGTAATGCTACACAAGTGAGTATCTTCAAATTCGAGGTTGAAATCGCGAATCTGCATACAATGAAGACGTTCGTGACAGAATAGAGAAAAACCACCATGTTTTCGTGGGCGAACGTTCCGTAATTGTGTCATCTTGGGGATCGACAGTTCGCATTCAGTAATACAAGATTAAAACTAGGTTTCAGTAAGAGCAACGAGGTCGTAGCTGTTTCTGTTCGTCAATTTATCTGATGATGACCAGTGTAAGGATGGTTCGTCACAGCAGTCGGTTGAGGAACCACTTTTTAGCGTATTTTACTGATTTTTTTCTGCCTTGAGCAACATCTATTTCGGGTTGAATTTCGTTGGAAATTGCATCTACGTCAAGTTCTCGATAACAATGTCCCAAAATCTTTATTCGAGATCCCAGGAGGATTTGTGAGTGTATCGCTAGGCTGATTACTTTGACATGCTCTACATACGTAGCAAACGCCTTGAAACACAACGTTGTTAACACTACTACTTCTTGCGTAGGGCTATATCACAGTTGATATGTACTTTTTCCGAGCAGCCAAAACGGTAAACTACGTGAGATCTAGCAATTACCCCTTTGTTGCATATTTTACACGCATCACATGCGTCTTCTTTGTCTAGCGCAGGGAGGTCATCTTTCTCGTCATTGTTATAATCTAGTAAGGGATGAATCAGTGCATTTGGCGATGCAGCAAAATCAAAGGAGTTCTAATCAAACTGATGGGGTTCAACGAGTTTATATCTGACAGAGTTGAAACACTATCAGTCGATTTGAAATGATGTGATCTTCTTAACAGTATTCGAACAAGAACGATATTCTCAATCGAGAAGGATATTGCACGCGTAAGTAAATTTGGCTTTAAACTTAAAAAATTAGATTTTCAAGGATTCACATTTCTCCTGGTTGAAACGGGTGTATTGCGATCAAACAAATTAAAACGCGCTCAATGCGTATGAACCGTTTAGCCCAGACTAACGGGTAAGAAAATAAATTCCAAATTATTAGAGCACAAATGTATGTTTCCCCACAACACGTCATAGGTGAGTTTATGTATTTTAAGATCAGGGAATAGAAAATTATTTGCCGGGAAAATGAGTATTTATATGTGTACGGAAAGACCGGAATTTTCAAGAGTAAAATGTTTGAACACAGAGTTGAAGATTGAATAAAAAATCTCAAAAAATTCAACTATTTCACAAGTTGAACCTCATGATCAGGAATAAAAAAGATGTGATTTAATGAAACCTATCATTTGAAACTGGCATTGTAGCCTATAAATACAAATGGTTTTGAAATTTTAATAATAATTTTCACGAAACATTCGAATGCTCGTTAAAATTTTACATTTTAAAATATTGGATTTTCTTTTAAAGAACATGCAATGGTGCAAATTGAAGTTAACTCATTTAGGATGATCAATTTGGTCGGTTAAACAATTTAGACATTCAGGATTCTGCCATTTGAATCAAATAATCTTTAATCCTTCCATGATTGAGCTTTAAATAAAAAGAAAATAAATAATGATATGAATGTGATTTGCTGACACAAGGCTAAATGTCTCACTTATATCAGTAGAGACAACAAATAGCAGTTGGTATATTTCTGGTCATTTGTATTGTTCAATCTAGAAATGTTGATGGAATAGGTCAAAGATTGCCATCAGACCAGACATATGACATCAAAGTGTTTTATTTTATTCATTCAAATTTAATCATCGTGTGTGCAATAATCAACACCAAGTTTCAATGTGCCCGAGCTATTATTTAGCTGTCACAAGATATAATTAGCAGCTCCTCAAAATGTGAAATTCATTACATTGATTCTGAGTTTGACGATTTGTGAAATTCACGGCATTGCTACATGCAAATCCAAAAGAATCGTTGTCTTGTTCGAATAGTAGTAATATCACAGCCTCCAATACATGTTTTTTATATTGTCTTTTCGCTAAGATTGTGCTATAATAAAATAACAATTTCAATCCGACGAACAAATTCAATAACGACATCATTCAGTATGTTGGATCTATCATTAGGAAAACGACGCATGTATTTATCAAATAAAACTCTGAAGAAGATCACAATGATTTTAAAATGGCAAGTTTATTCAAAATAAAAATTACCTTCATGAAAATCTGTTCCGCTAAAATTCATACCCTTTAGATTTTATTGATGTGCTTTACAATGTTTAATTTAATCCTATTTATTGTTGCCTATGAAAAATTAAATTAGTTTGCGTTACATAATTTAATACTTAATCTAGTAGCGATGGTTTAAAGAAAACGCTGTTGGAAATAAAATATGACCCTAATTTTCATTTCTTGCCAAAATAAAATTGTTGAAATATATGTATAAATAAGTTTTTATGACAATGTACTTAGCTGTATTTTCCGGAATTCTCATGATTTATCAGCATAATTATTAACATTGCATGATTTTTCTACAAATTAGTAAAATTCACTAAGGATTTGTACATGAGGATAGTGAGAGTGACGAGATAAAATATGGAATTAATCTGGAATTTGAAATATTTCAATTGAATACTTATAATGATTGTTCGAATAACAACCATTAATACTTCCCGAAATTTCACTTCACTAACGGTTTTTGGGTGTTTACCGTCATCAGGTGGAGACAGTAAGATTGGGTTCAGTGAGCCTTCAATCAGTGGTAAACGGCTAAACAAAGTGGCATTTAAGTATAACCTTGTTTACCAATTATGCACTGTTTCAAGGCTCACTGAACCTAATCTTGCCGTCTCAACCTGATGACGGCAAACAGCCAGAAACCGGAAATGGAATATTAATTCTGGTAATGTGAGCAACACATCACTTTGGTCATCCATAAGCGCTTTGAGTGCTTGACCACGAATCACTATATGATTCTGTGTTTCAACATCGTGGTTTATTATACGAACCATATTTAACAGTGGCATTCAAGTATAACATTGTTTAATCAATGATGTTATTCATATTCTCATTGTTAATCTTATATACATCAATATAAACCGCGTAATTCAAAAACTGTGTGGTTTATTCTCACTTTTATTCTTCGGTTGGTAGTTTCATTCAATTCAATAGAATATATTTTATTATAAATGATTATATCCAATATATAATTTGTAGATTGCTATAAACTCAAAGCATCTCGATCAAATGAAATCTGTTTTAAATTTACCGCAAAATCTGTAAAAAACTAAAATTTGAACTAGCAATGAAATTTGATGAGCTAGTCTTTTTAATGTGCAATAAGATTTTTGTCGAAAATAGCAACATAGAAATGCCCCACGGAATCAAGGCATAACCAAATAATATGAAAGAGATAGAGCTCTAAGCTGAATGACTGCAAGACATTTGGCGATCTGGTTATTCAGGAACATGATTGAGCGAGTTCGAAAGAATAATTTTCATTATTGTCTGCTCAAAGGCTAATCAAATTGATGAAAAATGTTTTACGTTAATGAGACAAAATACTCGTTCTCTTTAACAATCGAAGTATAAAATATTCAGCAATGAGATTAAAAATGTAGGAAAATCCAATCTTAAATGTTTTAGTTATGACTGAGTATCTATGAGGACTCACCAAATACTAGGCAATAGTATTGCAAGGTAATGTAAGCATTATAAATCTGTTCATGGTGAAATTATCATGACTGTCGCTGATATTTATTGAAATGTAGCGGATGATAAAGAATATGAGAAATATGAAAACAAAGTTAAGGAATATGACAACCGAAAGATGTAGTGTTCAAATAGACAATATAATATAAGTTTTTCTAACCACAGAGCCGCTCTTGGCCCTGCAGCTAGGCTAAGTTCGTGTGTCACGTTCTCACCACACTATTGAATCAAGTGTCATCATGTTGTATTTAGTTAGACCGTTTAATAGGTAAGAACAATATTTCCGCGAATCCTTTTTTGGGGGTTACATAGACCCAGACATCAGAATCTTCCAGTGTATGAAAAGTTACGAAGATAATTTTATAACTTTACCGCTCTTTGATTTTTTTCTTTAATTATGTGATATCCTTTCGAAACAAGAAGCCCATGTCTATATTGCACACTTCAGTGATAGACAAATCTAAGATCTCAAATTATTGATAGATTTTGCAGCGAGAATCTTTCAGATTTCCTTTGAATGAAACCTAAGAATTAGTTTACATTTCGAAATATATTAATAAACTGTGATCTACATGTTTTCATTAATCCATGCTCTAATATATACCTCACATTTTCATGTCCAGCTTTGGTTTTCTAGTAGATAGGATTGAGTGAACGTTTTGCCAACGTGTACCATTTATTTGTCTTCAATGGCATTTCATCAGCAGCGAGCGAAGCTGACACGTTGTTCATACCCCCTGGCACTTTCTGAAATGTTACAGCAGAACTAATTCGTGGCCAAATTTCCTTCTTATCCATTGAAAGAAGTGCTTTGAATTTTAAGAGTGGGGGCAACTCGTTTATGTAATGATGGAAAATATTTTGTTCCATAACATATTTCGGAACATCAACGATGATATTTTAATATTCATTGTAAACATTATAATTATTTCCACTATTTCATGATGATCTGACGATTAGTCGTGTAACAATGAGAGGAAGGAATTGCAGATTTAGTAATGCATAAATCGTTCGTTGAAACAAATTGTGATTGACTCTATCAAAATCTATATATAAACCCAGGTTCCAAATGCTTTACAAAGTGATACCATGCATCATTAACTAAACACCCGAGTAACTTCGCGATCAGATGCAGTAGTATAGCGAGACAAACTTTCATACCATCAGATCGATAAGCACATGGATGATTAGTTTGATAGCACCGAACTTTTAATCTCACATAACCTCTTTACGAAGCAATGGATAGTGAAATAAGATGGAACGTGGTTCAAACCTGGTGATGACAGAAACGGTGGACATCCGTTGTGAAACAATCAGCTAATGTGGAATTTTTACACAAGTAACGGTTGTACACTATACGATGACTTTTTGGATTGTTTTATGTATGTTAACATTTATTTGAAACAGAAGTGGTATCCGAGCCTCTTCTCCGAATACATTCGTTAACATGGAAATTAAAAGTCGAATACGTCTCTTTATCAATATTTTAGATTTGTGCGGATTGATCATCCCAGATACGGAAATAAAATAAGTTAAAATAACCCAAAATAGGCACACGTGCATTCAGAGAATGCGTCAAGTGCTTATAGAAGAATTCAGCGTGAAAATGATCTCGAATTTATTTTATACGCATTTTACTATAATTCTTCAAAATGCAATAATGGAAAAGCTTAAATAAAACCAAAACTTCTAATACATAGCATCTCGTTTACAACGGAGTACACAAATTGTTCAATAGCTGATCTTTTACCGGCTTGGGGAAAGACAATTACCATTTTACCAATCCCAACTATAAAAACAAATCTGGATAACCGGTCTGGAAAACCTTTGACCTATCATGGCCTGTCGCTTACGCCGGGAAAATCAAAAAAACAAAAGAAAATTTTTAACCAGTCAAGCGCTTCTCATTAGCATTTTACCGATATAAAATCTAGATGCATATCAACTGAAATTTACTACTACCAAAATTTAATATGAAGATGTAAAACACCTAACTGACTTTTTTATATGATGTTCAGTTGGATTATTTTACTAATTGAAAAGAGTTCGGTGTCACGAAAAGTTGAGATTCGAAATTCTATCGAGAAGAGGAAAACGTCGAAATAATGTTTTAACGCACTCCATTTCAGCTTCTCGACCTCAATTATTCGGCGGTTAATTCCGCTTCAGTACATATATTCGGTCGACCTCAAGGTATAAGATATACGTGAGAGTATTTGTGGGAATTTTAATCGAATTCAGATCGTATACAAATTTACCATAAATCTTGAAACTTATGTCAGAATTTGTTTAACAAACCATTAAGACTAACTTTCAGGAGTGCCCACTGGGTCTGAACGATGGCTGACATTATCAGTTTGACTGTACCAAACTGTAAGAAAAAATTATTTCTTCAGAACTAACCAAAAGTTAGATATCATGAGGATAATTAACATTATCAAGAACGCTTTGTTTTAATCGAAAACTAGTAGTCGCAGGTATTTCATTTGATTATGCTCTACACCTTTGATATGCATTCAAGAAACCTACTTGAATTAACAATAAAAGTAATAGAGTACAATCACGGAATAATTCTTTTTTAGGTGACGATAATTGCTTTAAAATTAGACCAGATGTTGCTACATTGCATGTACATGACATGAGAATATGGATCATGATCCTGTTTTCCCTACCTCATCAGTGTGTATCGGTTGATCCAGCGGACATTTCAC
>JACCGJ010018413.1:0-101809 GCA_013407085.1 Atriophallophorus winterbourni | reverse complement strand
TCCTTCTTAACGAGCGCAGAACCCACCATGGACTGTGCAGTTCCTAACCAGCTTATGATTGGTCAGGTGAATGCAATTTAAGCTTGATCTCTGTTCGTACTGACACCCTTGGTCTGACGAAGCTTCTGAGTCAGAAGCGAAACGTTACCAATAAACTACTCTCACAGATTCATTACAAACTTTATTTTTTTCATGATCATGATTCCCCGATCTGTCACAAACATTTCCCATTACATTGTTGAAACCACCATGGCATATAAGAATTAATTGTTAAAGTTAATTGTAAGTTGCGTTTCACTTCCGGTGCCTTCTGTTATGAGTGTTAACTTGTTGAATACCATCGATGATATGGAGGATACTGAAAATACTCAAATCAGATTCTATTCAACGAGAAGATCATGTAGATCCTAGATCAAGCGGTGGTATTTCTCAATGAATAAGAGTCAACTAGAAACACATGCTTTTTATGAATCGCCTAAGCTACCTCGTGAAAAATTTCAAATTGTGTTGATTTAAATAGTGCGGGAAAATTTGTCAAAGCGAATCATTATACTGGTCAATAAATATGTATATGCTGGCTTAACATTAAATCCCATATTAGAGTAAAATCCACTTGGGTTTGTATTCGCTAGACTAACAAGGATTATGGTGTCAATGTGTGGTACCCCTTTTTTCGCTGTCACGAATGTTCATCTCCAATGGCAATTGCTTGTAATTATACTGAAAGCATACGTTATTTGAGATTATCTAATTTTGTCCCACTGAAGTCAGTTGTTTCTCATGAGAAACTATTATGAACCCATATGCAAACATGAAAATAATACAAAGATTTGCCAAACAGTTATAGTAAGTTTACCGTCTTCTGACATTATCGATTAGGTTGTCCTGCTAATGTGGCATTATATGTGGACCCATAATCCAGACTATTCGCCTGTCTTCTAACAGCAATCCCTTAATCGATCGCTATATAAACATTTTTGGATTGCTGATCGCATAAAGCACCTGGATTGGGAAAATCTACTGTTATGTCAGGCAGTGAACGACGTTTCTATTAGATAAAGAGGGAGATAGTCAATGGAATTGCGTAACAAGGTATTAAAACCATCTCTGCATTGTCTCGACGCTTTTGCCCTCACCGTATTATAATTATAATATGAACAACATTCTTATAATTCGTATTATATAAGACTTGATGATGGAAATCATGACATAATGCACACAATATTAAATCATCTAAGCATCAAAGCAACCGAGCTTCTCTGGAACAAGTAAAACGTTACCCAAAACCTGCTCTAACCGACTGCACTCAAATCTCTTTGAGTCATGAATATACGATACCAACCATATTCCAATCAATAGTATATTGCCGTTTGTTGATTTTCTCTGACTGAAATGCAATAACTGGGTTAAATTTTTCAGAATTTTAATTAACCATTTGTCTACGGGAATTGGTTTACTTATTTTATATTTTTGTGTAATTCTGCTCAATTATGGCATAAACAAAACACATGATTTTTTTATGGATTAGATGCCAGACGCTACCTGACAAGTGCACTCCGATGATGACTGAAGGTTCCGACGGGAGCTACTGAGCCATAGACTGCTTGTTTGATGTGGTAACTAGAGTTACCGTCAGTAGACAAAGGGTTAAACAAGCCATTTCCGCTATTTTCGCTAATTAAAACCGCAGTTCGAAGTTACCTTCATAGTTGAATATGAGCAGTCTCAATAATTATATGGAAGTGGTTGGCTTGGAAAAGCAACAAATGGTCGCAAAGAAATTCCAAGTATAGTTAAAACAAGAAAACGGTCTTTGCATGGTTAATGGGTTTAAACTCATCTTCATGTGTTTGGACACATGTGATTGATCAGGTTGGTTGTATCAACCTTATCCAACAGTAGCATACAAGCGCAATTTGTTTATCATCCTCCTACTGTTTCAATCTCATACGGATACTGATCGTACTGACCTTACCTGATTTGTGCGAACAGCACGAAACCGGTCGTGGGGTGTGTGTGATGGAAATTCATGCAGATGCGGATTTTTGGTCTATTATATCTTTGTTGCTTGATCGCAACTTTGCATTCACTCACTCTTTTAGTAATGAACGATATTATTTGGGCAAGGACTATTCTGTATCACTGTTAACTTTTACGCAGATGAATAAAAAATGCTTTAGTCTCAGCGAGCCCTGTCTAACAGCGCTCATGGGTTCAACTCGTTTCTTAACTACCTAGTGCTTCAAATCTCATGAATTCTGTTCTTGGTTTTGAGTAGAAACAGCACGAAGGTAAGTGAGGTCGTAGGAAGAGAAGCAAAATTTTGAATGCTGAAAATCGCTTGCTGATGTACAAAAGCTTAAGCTACTTTCATATCAATGCGTTATACGCAATATTTTGCAGTGGTTTAACAAATAAACAACAGTCATGCTCCCTGGCGAATGTCTCATGCGGCCATCCCTATGGATATTCTCTTTTATGTATAGCCAACCAGGCAGCATCAATTTATACAAATTACCATCTTTGGCGAAAGCATTTTAAATGCCCGGTCAAAACTGCAACATGGGGTGACGCCATTTGGAAAAATGCCAGTCTTCTAGAATTGGCATAAATGGAGTTTCTTAATTGATAGTTGGTTTACAGAAAAGTAGTAAAATCGCTCAATTGTCAACGAATTTTCATACCAGATTGTTCCAACTTGCAAGAGAATCACAGATGGCGAGTCCCAGTCAGTTTTAGCCAGTCCATGCTTTATCAACGATTGCGAAAAATGTCAAAAAGGCTTAAAATGTGCTGTCGAAAAACCCTCAAGCAAACAAAAGCTAATGGATTATTTAATTTTGTAAATATTTCCAACGTGGCATGATATATATAATATTGTGACCAGTTTTGAACAAATTTACGCTGTTTTCGGTATCTGTCTCTGATTGAACGGAAATCCATATTGATTAACTGAATATCCGGAACCAATAGGTCAACTTCAATTCATACATTCAATATTCTATCTAGATCGTTCGTTATAACAAAAATTTATTAACCTGATTTGGATTTAGAATTTCTTCCATGTCGTAAGGCAAATCTACTCAAATTTGTTTGAACATAGGTATAACACCATATATTTTGGTGCGCACAATGCCATCCCTTATACACCACAACCGGTTTCTGGCTGTTGCAGTCATCAGGTGGAGACAGTAAGATCAGATTTAGTGAGCCTTGAAACAGTGGTAAAGTGGTAAAACAAAAGTATACTTGAATGTCCTATTTAGGGTTCTTACAAGCAACCACAATGTTCTAATGCCGAATCACGAAGTTATTACTGGCCAAGCAATCAAGACGCTCATAAAAGACCATATTGATCTTACTGTCGCCACCATATGATGGCAAAAAACCAGAAACCTTTTGTGGTTTGCGGATGTGAGCACCACCTTAATACGCATAACACACCATGCGCAAGGCAAATGCAGCAGAAGGTCGAATGTACCGGTTAGGAAAAGGCGTATGATCTCATGTGTGTCCATGAAACGTCAGTTGTTTCTCATTACAAACTATTATGAACCCATATTCAAACATGAAAATATTACACAGATTTGCCAAACAGTAATAACAATTCTACCGTCTTCTGACATTATCGATTAGGTTGTCCTGCCAATGTGACATTATTTGTGGACCCATAATACAGACTATTCTCCTGTCTTCTAACAGCAATCCATTAATCGATTGCAATATAAACATTATTACATTACTGATCGCATAAAGCACCTGGATTGGGAGAATCTACTGTTTTGTCAGACAGTGAACGACGTTTTCTTTTAGATAAAGAGGGAAATAGTCAATGGAATTGCGTAACAAGGTATTACAACGATATCTGTATTAATTCAACGCTTCTCCCCTCAGTATTATAATGATAATATGAACAACATTCTTTTAATTCGTATTATATAAGACTTGATGATGGAAATCATGACATAATGCACACAATATTAAATCATCTAAGCATCAAAGCAAATTGAGCCTGAATTGTAGCATTGTATATTGCCTGACTATCACCCTTAGTCCGACGAAGCTTCTCTGGAACAAGTAAAACGTTACCCAAAACCTGCTCTAACCGACTTCACTCAAATCTCTTTGAGTCATGGATACACGATACGAACCATATTCCAATCAATAGTATATTGCCGTTTGTTGATTTTTTCTGACTGAAATGCAACAACTGGGTTAAATTTCCCAGCATTTTATTTAACCATTTGTCTACGGGAATTGGTTTACGTATTTTATATTTTTGTGTTATTCTGCTCAATTATGGCATAAACAAAACACATGATTATTTTTTATGGATTAGATGCCAGACGCTACCTGACAAGTGCACTCCGATGAAGACTGAAGGTTCCGACGGGAGCTACTGAGGCATAGACTGCTTGTTTGAGGTGGTAACTAGAGTTACCGTCAGTAGACAAAGGGTTAAACAAGCCATTTCCGCTATTTTCGCAAATCAAAACCGCAGTTCGAAGTTACCTTTATAGTTGAATATGAGCAGTCTCAATAATTATATGGAAGGGGTTGGCTTGGAAAAAGCAAAAATGGTCGCAAAGAAATTCCAATTATAGTTAAAACAAGAAAACGGTATTGAATCTGTGTTCATGGTTATGGGTTTAAACTCATCATGTGTTTGGACACACATGTGATTGATCAGGTTGGTCGTATCAACCTTATCCAACACGTGGCATACAAGCGCAATTTGTTTATCATCCTCCTACGTTTCAACCTCATACGGATACTGATCGTACTGACCTTACCTGATTTGTACAAACAGCACGAAACCGGTCGTGGGGTCTGTGTGATGGAAATTCATGCAGATGCGGATTTTTGGTCTATTATATCTTTGTTGCTTGATCGCAACTTTGCATTCACTCCCTCTTTTAGTAATGGTCGATATTATTTGGGCAAGGACTATTCTGTATCACTGGCAAATTTTACGGGAGATGAATGAAAAATGCTTTAGTCTCAGCGAGCCCTTTCTAACAGTGCTCATGGGTTCAACTCGTTTCTTAACTACCTAGTGTTTCAAACCTCATGAATTCTGTTCCTAGTTTTGAGTAGAAACAGCGCGAAGGTAATTGAGGTCGTAGGAAGCTAAGAAAAATTTTGAATGCTGAAAATCGCTTGCTGATGTACAAAAGCTTAAGCTACTTTCATATCAATGCGTTAAACGCAATATTTTGCAGTGGTTCAACAAATAAACAACAGTCAAGCTCCCTGGTGAATGTCCCATGCGGCCATCCCTATGGATATTCTCATTTATGTATAGCCAAACAGGCAGCATCAATTTATACAAATTACTATCTTTGGCGAAAGCATTTTAAATGACCGGTCAAAACTGCAACATGGTGTGACGCCATTTGGAAAAATGCCAGTCTTCTAGAATTGGCATAAATGGAGTTTCTTAATTGATAGTTGGTGTACAGAAAAGTAGTAAAATCGCTCAATTGTCAACGAATTTTCATACCAGATTGTTCCAACTTGCAAGAGAATCACAGATGGCGAGTCCCAGACAGTTTTAGCCCGTCCATGCTTTATCAACGATTGCGAAAAATATCAAAAAAGCTTATAATGTGCTGTCGAAAAACCCTCAAGCAAACAAGAGCTAATGAAATATTTAATTTTGTAAATATTTCCAACGTGACATGATATATGTGATATTGTGACCAGGTTTGGACAAATTTACCCTGTTTTCGGTTTCTGTCTCTAATTGAACGGAAAACCATATTGATTAACTGAATATCCGGAACCAATAGGTCAACTTCAATTCATACATTCAATATTCTATCTAGATCGTCAGTTATAACTAATCTTTAATAACCTAAGTTGGATTTAGTATTTTCCCATGTCGTAAGGCAAATGTACTGAAATTTGTTTGAACATAGTATAACACCATATATTGTGGCGCGCACATCCCTATCCCTTACACACCACAACCGGTTTCTGGCTGTTTGCAGTCATCAGGTGGAGACAGTAAGATCAGATTTAGTGAGCCTTGAAATATTGGTAATGTGGTAAAAAAAAGTATACTTGAATGTCCTATTTAGGTTTCTTACGAAGAACCACGATGTTCTAATGCCGAATCACGAATTTATTACTAACCAAGCACTCAAGACGCTTATAAAAGACCAAATTATTCTTAATGTCGCCACCATATGATGGCAAAAAACCAGAAACCTGTTGTGGTTTGCGGATGTGAGCACCACAATATAGGTATAACACCATTCTCAAGGCATTCAGAATAAGTTCGGCATGTACCTTATTAGGAAAGAGGCGTTTTATTGCTAAGGGTTACTCGTTTCTTTCAATTGTGCTAAATTTGTCGTTAAGCAGAATCTATAATGGCAGGAAAGCAACATGACGAAATATTTTTTACAAATCACGAATTGCAAGCATAAGCCTGGAACGTGCACATTTGTTGAGCGCTGAAGGCATTCAACACCATTGTTGGCTTCCATCGATCGATGTCGACCATGGATGTACATAACAAGCATATGACGAGGTCCTCTTCGGAACATGTTCACCTTACTGCGATAGCGCCGCCTACGCTGGTTGGGTCATAGGTCGTATTCCAAAAGATCTACTCTATGGTGAGTTGAAATCAAGAAGTATAACATTAAGCAGACCACACTTGCCACACAAAGACGTTTTCAAAACAAACATAAAAGCTCTTGACATTGAATCTAGAAGTTGGAAAAAACTTGCTATTGACCGCTCACTTTAGAAGCAAGCTGGAGTGAAGCAGATACTGCACCCGGTGGCTGATCATATTTCATGCCGTCAACGTGCAACTGCCACCGAACGACCGAGTACTGTTTAACGCTGTGAGAGCTTTGGAGGAAATCCCTTAAATCGGACTGTTTAGTCATTCTGAAAGTTGTGGAGCATGAAACCAACAGGCACTCGCGATGCACCTCCACAGTTGACATTGACGGAAGGAGGCCAACAGCACGTTGGTCTATGGTCGTGTGCACTGCACTTGATATTCAATGAAATTAATATTTAGTTCGGTGTCGTTATCACTAAGATGGTTTTGTTTCTAGTAATATGTTGCTGCATGTGATCTATTTTTCTGGAATACCCCACCTCAATATGTGGTGAATTCTCTGTGCATGGCGCTCTTTAAAGTGAAATTTGACTTCCATATACAAACCAACTTCATTCGTGAGTCGTATATTTGCTATACTTTACTCGTTATATACTAATATTTTTAACATTTTCATTCGTAACGTAATACTGTGGTCTTGTAAATGTTCGCTTTTATGCCATAAAACCTTAAATCCTTTTGGGATTAAATCTCATTGATTTAATGCACAATAAATAAAGCCATTTTTTCTTCTCCTTCTTATGGATGGCCATGAATTTGTTAGGTATATATCGAAGAATACTTGGAAGATTCTCGGTGGTAACGTTACCAAGGATAATGAACGTCTACCTTCGCCCTACGATGAAGTATGCGGTAGAGGTCTGGGCTCCTTGGCTGCGGAAAGATATTGCTCTATTTAATACAATCTATCACACAGCAACAAAGTTATTGATGGGTCTTCGCAATGTTCCCTACACTGAAAGATTGCGACGTCTGGGTCTATGTGACTTTACCCAATGGAGGGTATGACATGATATTATTCTGACCTATGGAATTGTATCTGCCAAAGAACATCCAATAAGACACTTGTGTGAAGCGTCGGACGAGAAAGCAACACGTTGACATACCCTATCCCTTTACGTCCCAAGATCTCGTATTGATTGGTCGTACGTGCAACATTCCTTGGGAATTCCCTACCTCGAGATGTGGTTGACTCTCCTTGCCTGGCGATATTTAAAGCGAAACTAGACTTATATATGCAAAAGAACATTATTCGTGAGCTATACATTTGATATACTCTACTCGTTATCTACTATTATTTTTGACATTTTCATTCATACCTTAATCCTGTGGTTTTGTAAACTGTTAACTTTTTAGTCATTATTCCTCGATTCCTTTAATACTTGAAGCCTGAATTGAAAGGTTGTTATGACATATTTAAAGTTCAACAGTTCGTGTTAGCGCTATACGGTAGTGTGAATTAACAATTCAATCATTTTCTGCCTTCGGTGAAGTGTGTAACCAATTAGAATATATAGAATCTAGTGGTTTTTAAATATAGTTTGACTAGATGTTCCTATTTTCAAATGCAGTTTGAGTAAAGGAACTCATTTGCCTTGGTTTACTCCCTACGAAGGATGCACGAAACAAATCAATAACGAGACTGGTCAATATCGAGAATTAGGGAGGGACTCATGTCATGTGTTATATGTTGTCTGATCGCGTTGGCTTTTGATAAACACAGTCATGTGTTGAATTGATTGTTGCTCTTGTTTATGGTAACAAAATCCTAGGAATCAATATTTTCTAGATGCATATTGCTTGCATTCAATTAAAATGTACCCACAACGCACAATGAGTTTTACTTCGCGTATTCAGTTTAAAAGCTTATGAACCATTTCCAGAGTAAACACGTATCAAACTAACTGTTCTGCTCACGAGTAACTCAGTTACGTCATTTCAGATAATTTCAATCAGATCCGACAATAACGAATGGCACTTTTTTGGAGCGAACGAAGTTGCGAAGCGAATTTTCGAATTGCCCTCAACTGCCCTTTCACAACTTCGCTTCGTTAAATCCCAAACGCAAGTGTATTCTTTATTGTCTGAATCAGACTGAAGACTTCTTTATGATGCAATTGTAACTGATGTTCGTTGAGATCTTGATGTCATGTGTTTTTCTATTTACGTAGCATGGATTGCCTTGTGTGAGGGTTGTGCGAGGGCCGGAAACTTGCCGGTGGCCCTTATCGCAACAGCGGTTCATCAGTCCAACATATAAACACGTACCCAAGGCATGAGTATCGATTGCTTCCCTGAGGTCAAAACCTTCAACCACGCGGCCATAACACAAGGGAAGACGCCGATTGTCAAAAGGCTTTATTACGCACAAGACAAAATAACAAACACAACACCACGCCTCTATACTAGATAGGCAACATCAAACAAAACACAACACTGATCTCAGTCATGTCTGTTCATTTCGATCTGATTTTGTCTACCCGATTTCGTGACGATGCTCGTTTGACCCGTCATTGACGAACTTGTATACTCCGCTTCGAATGTGTGCTTGATTGTTGTACATCTTGTCAATAAATCCGAAGCTGTTCTCCTCCGACTGCTCAATGCAGTCTTCGCGAAATTTGAATTATTTCGGGTTTTGCAATTGCTTTGTTGTTATTTCGGCAATTCTTGATCTGGTGTTGGCAGCGTAGGGTGGTGCTTTGCATATCATTCGAAAGCTCGCGATTAGACCTTCAACGTCCCAAGGTCGCATTCAGCAATATGTGATCGGTAAAGCAGTATCTGAGTGTGATCTTTAGCGAAATCTGAGTTGCCTTTGTATATTTTTATGCACGAGCATTAATTGTATTAGGACTGGGTCAAAAGGAATATATTTAGTCCATGTTGAAACTGTGATAAACCCGTCCAACATTGCTCCCATCTGGTGTTTAGAAAATATCGATTAATGTAAACTTTATTGTAGTGATATCAACGAAAAAATCACAATTAATCTAGAAATCAGCGCTCCTCGTAATAAATAAGAAGAGTGTCATCCATGCATTCTACACATATGTGTGTTAAGATCAATTGCATCGCCATGAAAAGACTTGTTAGCGATAGAACATGTTTGCCTTTTCCCCCGATGTCGAATAACACATTTAGTGTGCAACGCAGGTTTTCATCAGACAAATGTGTGATGCGTAGGTGATAAACACTAAAAGACAACAGGAAGTGAGTAATTGTCAAACAGAATGATCAATATTCATTGCGCAAATTAAAAAGATCAACGATCAATACAAGCGGTAGTGACTGATTTTCAACTAGGCAAATCTTGTTGCTTTATCAACAATTGGTTCGGGCGTAAATGGGCGACATCACGATACACAAATTTTCACAGACTAATTCAGATTGCATTGTTCCATGGCACTTCTTGCGGTTTTGAAGTAAATCTTGCTATTAGAAATGTTTATTCCGTTTCTGTGTTTCAAGGATTCAAGGATTTATGATTAAAAAGTTTTATACTATACAACGCTACAGGATAATGGTATGAATGGAAATTGGAAAACAGTATAAAACCATTACAGTATATCGAATGTAAGGCTCACGAATGATGTTCGTTTGCAAGTACAAGTCCAATTTCGCATTAAACATCAGGCATGTTGGGGTAGGGAATTCCAAAGGAATCTAGGACATAAGGCAAAACATCGTGCCGACAATCAATACGGTAACTTGGGATATCACTTTCGCATCACACTCTTGTCTTAGTAGATGTCCAGCTGTAGACAAAATTCAATAGATAAGAATAATATCGCGTCGTATTCTCCATTGGGTAAAGTCACATAGACCCAGACGTCGCAATCTTCCGGTGTATGGAACATCAGTAACTTTCTTGCTCTTAACAAAGAGAGCAATATATTTTCGCTGCCAAAGAGCCCAGATATACAGCATACTCCATCGTAGAGCGAATTCATACTGACGTTATCCTTGGTAATGTTACCAGCGAGAATACTGCAAATATTCTTTCAAAAATAGCTAACAATTTTCTAATATTCACTAATATATACTATGCTATGGTAATTGTGAATCTATGTGCTTTCTGACCATAAATTGTTGAATCTTGATAGTGATTTTTTCGGTGTGGTGTTATATACAAGTGATGAATTCTGAGTTCTAAATACAGGAGAACCTCCGCGGTTTCCGGCAAGGCCAATTATCGTTTGTTTCATATTTCCCATAACACACATCTGCGAGGTCACCAATCGAAACTTTACCAACAGCATAGCATGCTGAACTGCCGCAAATATGCATTTTCCGTTCGCAATGTGCGATTTTGGAACTGCTTACCTACTCACGTGATACAATCTGGCACCGTTGACGTTTTCAAGAAATCACTAAATATCCACATGGACAAATATGTTTTTCACGTTTGACAATAATCTAACAATATTTTGATATTTGTTTACCATCCGACCCGATGTACATTTTTGTGGGTCTTGTAAAGCATAGCGTTTTACCTGCATATCATCTATAAATAAATCTATGAATAAGAATTAAAAAAATTCACACTTGCAAGCCACTGTTGAATAAGCTTCACAAAACCAACCTGTTTAATAACCTGTGACCACAAACATGTGGCGGGTGTTAAACCTATTGACCTATATGAAAAATCCGTATTTGCATTCCATTCCATCATACAAACTCTCACGATCTGTTGCGTGCTGTTCGCACTCATCAGGAAGAGACAGTAATATCATGATTCACATGCTTTGAAACAGTGAAGAAGTTGTAAAGAAGTTTTAATTTTCTAAGACGCTGTTATACGATGCTCTAGCTACCACGATAATGCTTGTCAACAAAGTGATGGTCACACGGATGTTAAAGTTCGCTAGCTGTGACTTCTCATAATCTTTTTGCTGATGCAGTGTATGCGGAAACAACCATTTAGACGACAGTCATCACTAGCATATTTCATTATTCAGGTTTCGGACATAACTCAATGGCGAGGTTGTTGAGTTCCTAATGTATGTAAATGAACAAAAGATACGGTGAGATATTACTCTTATCTATTAAATTGCATCAATTAAAGGACAATAAATAAGACATTTGTTTCAAGTGTGTGATGAGTTAGTGACACGTGGGCAGACCTTATCCCTTTACATCCTAAATTTCCGTATTGAATGTCGGTGCCATTTTTTGCATTGCTATATTTCTTTGGAATTCCATACACCAACATGTGGTGGAGTCTCCTTGCCTGGCATCATATATGCAAACGAACATCATTCGTGAGCCATACATTTGATATACTCTACTCGTTATGTACTATAATATATTTACATTTTTATTCATGCTGTATAATCCTGTGGTGTTGTGAAGTAAGAATTTATTAATCATGAATCCTTGAATCCTTGAAACCTTGTTATCATTGTATCAATATATTTCATCAGTTTTGAATATAACTCTAATTCCTTTGTGCTGCCATTGGCATGATTTGGCAACGAAATGTGGTGGAGTCTATTGAAGGTCGACGTTCATTTTACATCATCATTTCCTTCTCAAAAAATAATACATTTTCAAGCAAATGATTTTCTTATTGAGAAATATTCTGAATGCTAACTCAACGTTGTCTCCAAATATTCATTTGGTTTGTCTGAACTTTATTTTCTGTATAACTGCATAAATTCAGCCTCCTCCCGGTTCTGTGCTTAATATTTATCGCTTTCAATTTTGATATCTTTCGTTACATTCTATCGTGCATTAGGAAAATATTTTCATTTAACCAAATGTTTAACACATCACGATTCGCCGTGATAGTTCTATGTTTCCTTCTTTGCATTAATTCTTCAATGAGATTTCTCCGCCAAAAATCGACAGGAAATAAATTCAATTTAGCAAGTGTGCAATATCAGTATCATGCATAACCGCGAGAAAACTGCGTAAGTTTTCAATTATTTCGCGTCAAAATCTCGGAATCACTTGAGCGTCGAGCCCTTCGAAAGTTTCAATCAGCGCGTGTTTCCCAATTAAGTCACGGATGATAAATTACAGGAGGAAATTTGGAAGAAGGGATGTGCAGTACGTGAGAACTGTGAATTAATGAAGCGCTTGTGCATGTATGGTGGATGGTTTAATCATTTGTCTAGATTTATCTCTCACATGGTGTTGAATGCAGTTTTGTGAGGCAATTATACAATATGACCAAACTTCTTCAATAATTATAAATTGGGTCAGGGGCGGACACTAACTAATTGTTCAATTTTCTTCAATTTGATGGATGTAGGGTAACATGCAACCAAATAAAACACGAGTCAAATATCAGATGATGATCTGGTAAAATAGAACTTTAACAAATTGAGTTTAAATAATTAGATCAAGGATTATCTTCCGCTGTATTTCACATCAAACTCTGCAATATGTGCCTAAGAAAATTGGAAAAATGAATCTGATGAACATCAAACCTTAAATAAGCACAACAATCAATGTCCCATGTGATTGCATAAGCTGGTTCGGTCGATATCGATGCTGGTCAAGACAATGAGAACTCATGAACTAATCATTTCTGGACAAATACGTAGGAGCGAAAGATTTTGATCGTGATCATTTTAGCTGTTCTTCAAACATTCTAGTCATGTCTTCGTGACACGTTTTTGCGAACCGTTCAAACAACAGACAACGAATCCTCCAGTTTTACGCGGGGGCTCGTGTCGATCAAGTGGGCTAGGATGTAACTGTTAACCTCATTAGAACAATTTTTGTTTAACTAACCGAAGTGGTCTTCAGACAATAGTTTTTCCAGTTTTTGAATTGTACACTGAAGCTCTCCTACACCACAGCAGCAGGTAAATTCGTAAATGCTTATCGAATATGTCTGACGAGGTAGCTGGTTTTTTAACCTGCTGTCTGATTACCGGTTTGTCAGTGAATCTTACTCACACTTTCCCAGAATTGAACGTTCCCTTAACTATCAGTTCTAGCTTACAAGTCAGAGAGTTTACGGAACCATCGACCTCAAATTAAGGTTGAAGTTGCTAAGATTTATCTTCTGCTGGCCATGTGATGTGCTCCCTATCGGTAACACGGTTCCCTTGAACAAGTCGATAAGTCTTGGCTGGAACATGATGAGAACAACGAAGGTGATAGCGGTCAAAATAAAACGTAAGCGTCCAGAAACGATCAAATCTCTCATTGCCTTTGCCTTTTTTATTCTGTACGTGTCCTATTCATTTCGAATGCACTCCCCGAAACCATTGTTACCGCTCAGTGTTGAAACATTCTTTCGAAATTTGTACCCGTATTTGCTGCGTAACGCTTTGATGACACATGCGTATTAACTTATGGTAAGTATTCAACTGGACTATACGCGAAAATGCACGACTACTTGGTATTTCTTTTTCATCAACGAATATTTAAAATACAATGGTAATTGCTAAGATATGTATTTAATCTTGAAACTGAAAACTTAAGCGATAACACGTGACATTTAGTTTTTCAAGGTCAGATGCTGACCACATACATTTTTTCCGTTTTAATTATGAATGTACTGTAAAAGTTGGCGATTTCAATGCCAGAGTTGTTGTAAGTAACGAGTCTTGGCCAAACTAATTCGCAAAGGTCAGAGTAGGTATAACCAATGAAAATGGACCACACCTTTTGAAATTATGCACACATTTTAGTCTTTGTATCACCAACACTTTCGTTCAAACAGAGCATTGAAATTCGCTTAATCTTAGCTTCGTTAAGCGCGATAGCAAGAAAAGCGTGCTCCTCACAAGACCATGTCAACACTCGAAAGGCATGGAGAATAATAAACGGATTGATAGAGCAGCTGCAATTTTGTCCCGCTGGAACTCTCGTGTCTGCGGCTACTGCAAGTTGACTTTGAAAACTGAATGTCTTACTGTACGGTAGTGAAACATGGAAAATCCGAGCAAAATACGAATGGGAGGTGAATGCTTTCCAATTAGGAAGCATCTGCCGCATCTTAAAGATATCGTGGATGAAAAAAGTAACGAATGATGAAATGCTTTCTAAATTTGATCTACAGAGCATTTTTACCCTAATAGTACAGAACATATTCTCCATACTAAGACGGCACTGCCTACGCTAGCTGGCGCATATGGAAAGTTTCATATTTAAAGAGACCTAATTTATAATTAGTTGAAATCAGGAAGCAGACCATTAGACAGACCACATTTCCTGCACAAAGACTTTTGCGAAAATAGATATGAAAGCCCTTGGCATTGAACTTACGAGTTGCACATCTTGCCCACCCTATTTAAAGGCACTGTGTAAGGCGTCTTCATTAAGCCTGGAGAAAAGCAGCTACTGCTCTCAGCTTTTAATCGTAGATCACGCCGTCAGCCTGCAACTGACATCGACCCTTCGAGTACTGCTTATCACTGTGAGCGCTGCAAAGATCGACTATGAAGACAAAGCAAAATAAAAAGTTAGTACAAAGAACAACGGCATCAACAAAAATTTGATATTTTTATCTTCCTTTATTTATTATTTATATTGATCGCAACAACAACAGGAAAAAGCTCTAGGATCAAAACTTCGATTGATTTTTATCTCGATTATGCACAACTTCTCCATACATTAACTCCGCCAAGGACGGTCCCAAGCTCGGCTGTAAAAGGAGGAGGGTTGAGTGGGGGGCTAGCTACCACACCTTGTGAAAAATCTTCTAGCTATACAAACGCCAACAAGGATACTAACAGACAACGCAGACCTCAGTGATGATGGATCCTCAGCTGGAAGTTGAATGATGTCTGACGGTGAAAGCCTGACAATCCCTCACCTGGACCCCCAACGGAAGAGGAAGTGAGGGCGGCCTAGAGATACCTAGCGTCGAGATTTAGATGCAGACGCTAAGCAGATGGAGAGATTCACCCAGAATCGTGATGCATGGAGAGAGCTGGTTAGCGGGATATGTCCCAGACTGGACCAAAGGTGGAAGTAAGTAAGTAAATAAGTAAGTCTCCATACATAAAGTAAAATGATACACACAGCATCGTCAACTTCTAACAATGAAATAACAATATCATAATATCTTTGATGAAGAACTGTATTTGATAAACAAAAAAGCTAATTTGCATGCATTTCAATCACACACAGACCCCATGACCGGTTTCGTGCTGTTTCCGCTCATCGAGTATGGATAAACTTGGTAACGTTTCGCTTCTGGCACATGAGCTTTGTCAGAACAAGGGTGTCCGAATGAGCAGGGTTTAGGTTGAAATTCCACTCACCTGATCAATTCTAGCAATGTCAACAAGGTAGATGAGGCGGATATCTCAACAATCTGGCATCCGGTTCAGTAGAATGTAAGGATTACGATGCATAACAACTTAAGCACTCACGGTTTAAGCATGCAGGCTTATCGGTCACACGGATTACGCAAATACTTGGTCAGCGGACGATGTTAGCACCAGCTCACTAATATAAACCATCAGGGAATTGCCACATTTAATGGGTGGATCAATTTGCTTTTGCCTTAGGATTGGTCAGATGAATGCAATTTAAACCTGAACTCTGTTTGTACTAACACCCTCGGTCCTACAAATCTTCCGTGTCAGAAGCTATAACTGATTCATTGCGGACTTTCATTTTATCACAATGGATTCCCTATCGGTATCAAATAAATTCAAATACCATGCCGCATTGCATACAAATAATAAAACCGCATGCTTTGATTACAATAAAAGTGGATATACGCAAGCGCATGTTGTTGTTGTTTGCCTCTCTCTTTGGACGATGGATCCGCAACAAAAACGCTCGATGGCCTCGTGCTCCACAGCGTTTCGGAAGAACTAAACAGAGGAGGAAGAATCGGGAGGAAGAATGCCTTCTGTGGCGCTCACAGCGATAAGCACTACTCAAAGGATCGGTGTCAGTTGCACGCTGACAGCGTGGTATACGATCAGAAGCTGAAGGAATTATCTGATCTTCTCCAACATGGAGAAGCGTAAAAAACGCGTTTGACTAATTGGCTTTCTCTCGTATCGTAGGTGAAAGCGATTAGGGTTGTACGGGTTTATCTCATGTATGATTCGAACCGAAATTTTCAAGTGACTCGTACACTTGGATGTATTAATGTTGGATCAAATGTCTAGACGTTAGAGCAGGGAACGTGATTTGGTCTGAAATGACGAGAGGTAATCGCATTCAGCTTCCACCGTTTACATAATAATCACCTGGTCAGACGATTATTTCAAAACCTGTGCTGAATCACACACAGCCATGTCATCTCACTTGCAATTCCAAATCAATTGCCGCCTTTCATGGAACAGTTTAACGTATCACCCTTGATCTGACGAAGCTTCTGTCAGAAGTGAAAGGTTACCCAAAACTGCTCATATCGATTGCACTCAAATTTCTTTGTAGTTTAACGTATAAATTTAAAGCAAATTCACCTACATATTTCCTTACACATTCAGTGTACAAATCTCCTTAACTGTTTACCCTAATCACTATTCAACATCCGGGTTAAACTACTTTTTGAAAAGATTATCATGTGGCAGCTTGTAAATCTATTAGCTTGAAACTTGAAACAAACTATCGTGTCGATTTTTTTAACCCACCGCAAATTCTGCACAGGTTCTCGGCTATGTCAAAATTTCATCCTTTCAACGTGAAATTCAGAAACAAATATGGTAGCTCTATCGAAGTTGTTGTAAAAATATTCACAACTTCTCATAAGGTGTGCTCAACATCAGTTCCACCTTAATATTTTTCATCGGGTAAGTTGAATCCTAGATTTCAAAATTCATTAACCAATTATCTGGCTAATTGAATCCATGTTTTCTGTTTACGCCATAAATTATTATAGTAGAGAAAGTTCTTAAACCACCATGATTCATGGGTGTCACATTAACAAAAGCAAAATCGCCGAACGCGCTCACCGTGTTTCCGAATCAGACATAAAAGCTGTTAAATGTCACTTGGAAGTTTGTTACGAGATGTGGGTTGTTATCTAGGGACCAGGATTGCAGCAAATTGTCCGATTTATGTTCCCGGTGGTCATCTAATCTCATTTGATCCCCGTGCTTTCCGTTGCGAGTAAATGGCGATTGTAGCAAAGTTTTGGTGAGTGTGGTTATAAATTCTATCGATCGGAGTGGTGGTTATTATTAAAGCGAAAAGTGATACAAGCTGACGGGTTGTGAGAAAAATAATTATATTCCCTAAATAAGGAATTGATTTTTTAAATAAAGCTCTCACTGGCACTAATAATTACATTTTCAATAATCGAGCAAATACTCCTTAATTTTTTTTAATTTGACTAAATTCACTTTTATAATAATCTATTAAAATCTATGCTTAGTAATATTTTTAAACACACAATTTGTTTGTAATATTTGCAAATATCTTTTGTTTTAGATGGGTTCAAGATGAAAAGCAAAAATTCAAGGGTTGCATATTAACTTACTCAGTGAATACATTCTTTGAGACAAACGATTATTTACAGAAACTACGGTTCCAGTTTAAATTAAAATAGAAATAAAAACTTGTTATATCTATTATTATATATATATATATATATATATATATATATATATTTGAACACCAACACGTAAAATTATGTTCTACGCAGGAGTTCCAAGGTTGTCAAAGCCGGGGCGCTTTTGGGGATAAGCTCCCAATTACAAAAATGCTCCAATGGCACGCGTCTCATATAGCCTCTGACAACCAAGTCCAGCTCCTGGCCTGCACCAGTGGACCTGTGTGACCCGGTGAAACTGCTTCTACTGACAGGAGAAAGGGCAAAAAGGCGGCTGACTGGTGCCTCAAAACCAGCATGCTTCGGGCAAGTGGAGCTCGTAATTCCATGAAGGAGGTCCACCTAGGGGAAGGAAAACCCTTAGCTGAAGGCTCTACTGCCTTCTGGCGACATCCAATCATGGAAAAGGCTTCAGGAGTCAACCTCGAGAAAAAATCTGGAGCCAGAGTCCCGTTAGGCAGTCCGAAGTTTTATTCAACTTAGCCCCGCCAACACCTGCGACGGCATCGTTGTTCAAATGTATCAGCATAACTGTTCCTTTGGTTCCGGTGGTGGCGTGGAGAGGGAGCACTTGCTGCATGGGCAGCAGCTGGATCTCCACTTTGAACTGTCCTGGCGTACATCACAACGCACCAATGCAGAGGACACTCCATTCCGCTTCTACGGATAGTAACGCGGGAAGCAGCAGATACCTGTTGAAAGCTATGACTCGATTAGCGTAGAGCTCAGGGCCTGGGGCTTCTTCCGACGGTGGGAGAGACTTTCAGGTCTCATTGGACGGCTACCGCCCGCATCAAGCTGGGCAGCCCCCAGCCAATATGATGCCATCTCGCCACGGTCTTCTATCCTCATTGGATGCATGGGGATTAGGAATAAACCAACAAACAGACTGTATTTTCCGCACCACAGAAACGAGCTACTAAAACAATGTCATTTCTGAAACTTGGAACCTGGAACGTCCGGTCCATTCTTCCTGGATTTCATGACGACGTCTCGAATATCAGAGGCGTAAGAAAGTAGGCTGTTCAAAAAGCGGTGGAACATGAAAATTTATGCAATGGTGATGTATATCCATGGCCGACATCAACCGATGGAGGATAACAACAACAACGCAGATATACTGGATCATTACCGCTTGAAATTACCTTGAAAAACATGCGGGAATGCAGCGTGTGAATTGAAACAAAAAATAATCAATGACTGCAGTTTCGTGAATAAAACGAAATGAGTTCTCGTTTTGCGTATTTCATTTCTCGTGTGGTAAATGGGATATTTTATCGACTTACTTTTAGTAACTGTTGAGATATTGCAGTCGGGATTATCTAGAATGTGGTTATGTCTACCACAAGATTACAATTTGAATATTCTCACTAAAGTCTAAACAAAAAGGTGATGACTATGACAAACAAGAAATATGGATCCTGATAGTATTGTCCTTGCCCGAAAAGTGAAAACAGCAGGATACCGGTCGATGGGTTTGAGTGTGATGGAAATACAGGATTCAATTCAAGAGTCAAAATTAAATCTTGAATCTACCTGGCGTTATGTTAGGTAAAATGCTGTGGAATTAGATTTCTTTTACGGAAACCTTGTTTAATTCGTAACTTCGACTGTTCACTAATAACAATCTTGCTGGACTCATGTTGCGTGAGATATTTTCCAAATTTTCGAATCTGGTTTAGCTGAAGTGAGCTTCTTAAAAATATAAAAGCTCAAGTTAGAATACAATATTTATTGCTCAAAAAATGTAACATTCGATTTAGATTTATGTAAAATATTGGATCGGACAATTCAGCAAACGAGTCAACAAATTCATTAGGTGAGCTTTAGTATGGAACACTGAAGATGAACGAAAATTAGTAAGACCTAAATAGAGAAGCGATGCTCGTCGAAAGAACATTCGCTCAATTCAAGCGAACAAAAAGGTAATGAACCGCATCCACAAAGCAAAAATATTGTCAAATATGTTACGACCGACTCAAACGCTTTTTGCTACCGGAGTAAGATTTGCGATTTCAACGCTTATATTAAATCAGTTCTCATTTTGAGTCCGAGACATGGTAAGAAACGAAAAGTATTACCACCCTGTTCTCAACCTTTGATAATAGAGTCGTAAGCCATATACTCAAGATTGGACGGTGTAAACAGTATTCAATGATTGACCTGCCATAAAGAACTGAGCCAAACCCTGTCGTACATATAATGGAGAATATATAATGGTGTTGGTTAGGTCACACGATATGCAACCCATCTAACAACGTTGCAAGACAAGCACAGGACTGAAACCCTAAATACAAAGGGAAAATGTGGATAAGCAAACAGACTTTATGAAGACCCAGGGTTTGCAAGGGAAAATTCACCGAAACAACATTAACCCAGCTAAAAATAATTGCACTAAGCAGAGACGGTTGGCATGTAGTTGTTACAGCCAGATGCTTTACCAGGAATGTACAGGGCTAAGTCAAGCTAAGTCAGTCAGATGCGCTGAAAGGGATATTGTGGAAATATTCGCATCTCGTACGACACTGTAAGATTTACCGCGAGTATGCGTTGATATACAATACAGATTAATCATATACTGATTGGCATTTAACTTTCACAATTTGAAAGCTTGTAATCAACAAAAACGGTTCCAACGGTTGTCACAGCCGGGGGTGGTAGTAGGAATGAGCCTCCCACTATCTATAAAATGCTCCCACGTGGCGTGCGTCTCAAATAGCCTCTGACAACCAAGTCCAACTCCTGGCCTGCACGAGTGGCTTTCACAAGCCCGGCGGAACTGCTTTTACTGACAGGAGAAGGGGCGAAGGTGGGTGACTGGCGCCATAAAACCAGTTAGCTCCGGGCAGATGGAGCTCGTCAGCTACTGGCAATCCATCTAGGGGAAGGAAAACCCTGACCCCAAACCCCCACTGCCTTGTGTGTCACCCGATTGCGGGAAAGGCTTCGGGAGAAAACCCCGAGGAAAAAATCCGGAGAGAAGTCCCGTAGGTAGATAACTGGCGCACAGCGCGTTTATCTGCCAACTCCCTGCTGCCTTGTAGGTCGCACTTGGCTGTGCAAAGGCTAGAGAGGTGTACTCGAACAAACACCGAGTGGTGCTGGGGACATCACTTGTACACTATCCCCAAGAAACTTCATGACGATGTCTCAACGTATATCTCAGCTCTCTGCTACGTTGTTCCCGAGACGCGACGCGCCCTTGGCTCTCCCAGCGGCTAGGGTGAAAAGTAAGCTAGCTGGGGCCATAAATATCCGTAAGGTCTTTTATCTGGGATGTTGGAACGTACGGCCACTGCGTGACGTTGGTAGTCAAGCAATCACGATGCGCTCTTTATTGGACTACCAAGTAGATGTTGCTTGTCTTTCCGAGGTCCGCCTTCCCGGACACGGATCCAAATGGATCAAGGTCCCCGGAGTCGATCGTAATTATTGGCTTTTTTATAGTGGGCCCGAGGATGGATCTGGTCAGCATGGAGTAGCGATAGCGCTCAGCGACCATGCTAAACAAGCACTCATGTAATGGATGCCTGTATCCCCGAGAATTGCGGTGGTCCGGCTGAGGGGTCACCCTTTGAATATAACAGTCGTTTCGGTGTATGCCCCAACACTATCAGCCGACCAAACTAAAAAAGACGATATTTTATAACCAACTTCAATCCGTAGTCGATAGAGTTGCTGGAAACGACGTTCTGGTTGTGGCTGGTGACTGGAACGCTCGTACAGGATCAGCAGATTCCGCAACAAACCGAATCCTGGGAAAATTTGGCCTAGGGTAGCGCTGCGCGAACGACGATCGACTGATCGAGTTTGCGGCTTACAATCACCTATGCGTCTGTAATACTAAATTCCAGCACCCTAAAAAAACACTTGGTCACATGGTACTCGAACGATGGTAGAACGGCGAACCAGATCGATTATGTTCTAATTCGCGCACGTTGGATGTCTTCGGTGCTCGACTGTAGGTCCTATCGTGGAGCCGGAACAGTGAACGCAGCAGGCACCGATCACACGCTTGTTTGCGCAAAGCTCCGACTTTGCCTGCTCAACCGCCAAAGGAAATCTCCTAGGAAGCGCTTAAACTTGGAAGCCTTAGGAAACCCGGACCAACGTAAGAAGCTTATTGACGATATCGCTGAGCGGTTGGATGGGAGTGATGCATCAGTCGAACAACATTGGTCCAGACTGAAGACCGCTACTCAGACTGCAGCACTAAAAACCCTAGGCACGGCCTCTCGTCGCCGACGAGATTGGATTTCTCAGAACACCATCGAGCTCTCTGCCCGGGCACGAGACGCCCGAATGCATGGTGCATCTGATTACCGCCTCCTTAGGAGAGCTGCTACACGATCAGCCCGCAAGGATCGTCAGCTATATTGGGCAGAAACCGCATCCGAAATGGAAGCCGCAGCAAGTATAGGAGACTTTGGACGACTGTTTCGCCTGATTCGCAGAGCATCTGGAAGCTGTGGTTTTTGTACTAACCTTCGAGATTCGTCAGGACAGATGATATTTGACCTTCATCAAAAGATAGATAGGTGGGTTGAGCACTTCAGTCAGCTACTGAACCGCCCGTCATCTATCAATGCAGTATTCACTTCCCCGATAAATAGCTGTGAATACCCGGTCAACTGCGAGGCACCATCAGGATACGAGATATCAAGTGTTTTACGACGAATGCAAAATGGTAAATCGCCAGGTGAGGACGGAATTTCCGTTGAACTTATTAAAGCCTGTGCCGACGTATTATTATCTCCGCTACATCGGCTGTTTTGTTCGATCTGGGAGACGGAAGTTTTCCCATCAGACTGGGGGATGTCTATCATTCTACCACTGCCGAAACGTGGAGATAAATCTGTGTGCTCCAATTACCGCGGAATAAGTCTAATCGACACCGCTGCTAAAGTGTTTGCAACGCTCCTGCTTAATCGGTTCTCCGCCGAAAGAAATCTGCGCACCAGAGTTAACCAAGGTGGATTTCGCCCTGGGATGGGTTGCGTAGATCAAATATTTACTTTACGCAGGATCCTCGAGCACCGTGCACGGTATCAACAGCAAACGATAGCTTGCTTTATTGACTTCCGCGCCGCCTTCGACTCCGTAGACCGTGGTTGTTTATGGGACATCATGCTATCGGATGGGGTTCCATTAAAGCTCGTCAACCTAATCAGAGCCTATTACAGCTCTACAAGGGCACGGGTTCGTGTCTACGGTGAAGAATCGCGTGAATTTAACTTGCACACAGGAGTCAGGCAAGGTTGCCCGCTATCGCCGGTTATGTTTAACTATGTCGTAGACTGGATAATGAACCAGGCGTTAACAGACTATCAAGGGGTGCAAATTTCAACGGATCTATGGATTTCCGACCTTGACTACGCTGACGATATAGTCATTCTGGGCGACAATACCGAAATGCTGCAAAGCGTTTTAGACCGCATTAGTGCCACTGCCGCGAAAGTCGGTCTTGAGATAAACGCGGCTAAGACCAAGGCATTTTTTTATACCGACACACCAGGCATCCAGCCACTTCGCGTCCAGGGTTGTCCGATTGAATACGTTCCAGTCTTTAAATACCTCGGCTCAAGTATATTGCCCAATGGTCAGGCGAAAGATGAAGTGAAGTTAAGGGTCGATCGTGCTCGTAATGCGTTTTTGCAGTTGAAAGGCACCCTTTGGCGCAAGCCCGGGATCAGCCTAAAAACTAAGACGCGTGTTTATCAAGCAGCGATCCGCCCTGTACTGCTTTATGGATGCGAGACATGGCCTTTAAGGTCACAGGATGTACGCACATTAGAAGTGTTCGACCATTGGTGCCTTAGGGTAATCTTGGGCATCCGATATACTGACCGAGTATCTAACGCAGCCGTACGAGAGCGTTGCAGCGGACTATCTCCACTTTCCGCTCACATACAACGGCGAAGGCTGCAATGGTTTGGCCACGTCCTCCGAAAGACAGACACAGCACTTCCAAAACTCGTCATCGACCCCAAACCCGTTCGCACCTGGCGTCGGCGGCAAGGTGGTCAAGTGAAAACCTGGCTGTCAACTGTGAAAGAGGATGTAGACACCCTGGGTCTGCGTACCGTCTACGGAGTTCGCAGGTGGGAACGAGACTGGATCAGGATCTGCAACGATTTCGCCTCCGATCGACGTGCGTGGGCTGGTGCGATCCGAGACATTAATGAAGCCGGCTAATCCACTCGTGGAGCCAGCCGCACAAAAGTAAGTAAGTAAGGAAACCAATTACACTGGATGTCTGAAATTAAAAGAGCGGCTTGAACTAAGGTAGGGAGAGATGTGGGAGATGCTAATAACCACTAGACCGATGCGTATGTTGGTAATTAAGGGGATTATACAATCGAGTCGAGATAAACGCATTTCCCAACAAGTACATAGGTGGAGATCCAACTGTTCACAAAAGCGTAGCGAGGGAAGAATTATGGAGCATTCATCTCTTATCCTATCTAGATTTAACGGCAAGAGCCTTCACAGCCGAGTTCAACAAGACAACCAAACTCCAATTGGCTTCAGAAAACTGGGAATCTCTAAAAAGCTGCATTTGCCGAGTTGCAATTTCAACTTACGGTCCAAAGAGAGCACGAGCGAGCGACTGGTCAAAAGCAAATGCTTCTGAGATGACTGCTGGTGGGACGAGAAGCGGTCAGCATTCTTGAAGTTCAAAGGTATGCCAACAGATTAAAACTTACGACTTCTAATAGCAGCTAGAAATAAGGTCCAACAAACTGCAGGACGATGTGCAAATGACTAATGGACTGAAATTAGCCTCGGTATCCAAAAAGCCGCGGATACTGGAAATTTTCACGGTATGTATGACGGGATCGATAGAGCCATTGGTCCAAACAAACTTAAAACGGCTCCCGGTAAGTCTGCTTCTAGTGCCCTGATTGTCCACAAAACTCAGCAGATGGAAAGAGCTCTTCTACTCTCTCTACCCTAGGGACAGTACGGTTTTACAGCATGCACTTTAAAATGTTGAGCGGTTGACAACCGTTGAACATCTAGATACTCGAATTACTCTTGATGAGCTCAACAGGGCAATCGACCGCTTAGCGACTGGGAAGGACCCTGGTGCAGATGTAATTTCACCTGAGCTCATCAAATGCTGTAGAGCAGCATTATTACAGCCTCTTTACCATGTGCTGGCAGGATGAGTGTGACTCACAAGATCATCACGCTATTTAAAGATAAGGGTGATAGAGACGACTGCCAAAATTACTGATGAATCTACCTTCCGAATATTGTAGGCGAATTGTTTGCTAAAGTCTTACGGATCCGGCTACAAGTGTTGGATGATAGAGTTTACTCTGAATCTCAATGTGGCTTCCGCAAGGGAAGATCAACCGTTGACATGATCTTCTCCATGAGACAACTTCAAGAAAATGTCGGGAACAGCGTATGCCATTATATGCTGTTTTTATCAATTTGACGAAGGCATTCGAGTACGTCATTCGGAGGGTATTTTCAAAATGTTCAAATGTCGTCCCAATCTGGCATGACGCGCTCAGAAGCCTTTGAAATTCGCAAAGGCATCAAACAGGGTTGTGTTCTTTCTCTCACGCTGTTCAGCATTTTCTTTGCTCTGCTTCTGAAGCATGCTTTTTGGACGAGAACAGAAAGCATTTACCTACACACGCGAAGTGATGGCAAGCTTTTCAACCTGAACCGGTTGAGAGCACAAACCAAGGTGTGGGATGTGCTAATCCGTGACTTGCTGTTTGCCGACAATGCAGCCACTATTGCTCACTCCCAAGAACACCTCCAGTCGCCAATGGAGTTTTTCGTCGACATGCAAAAACTATGGGCTAACAATCAGCATGAGCAAGACCAAATTGCTTGGTCAAGTGATTGTATCGCCTCCAATCATAACTGTTGGAAAGTGTCAGCTTAAGCCAGTGCATCATTTCACATATCTTGTTTCAATCATTGCGGATAACCTCTCGCTAGACACAGAGATTGATAAGCCGATTAGCACAGCAGTTTTCTTTTTGTACCGATTGAACTCTCGTGTTTGGGGTAAACGCAAGTTGACTGTAAAGACAAAGATGATGGTATACCCTTTGCTGTACGGCAGTGAAACCTGGACCTCTCACGCAAGACATGAACGGAAGCTAAATGCTTTCCATCTATGAGGCATCCGTCGTATCTTGAACATATCGTGGATGGACAAAGTGACTAATGCTGAAGTGCTTTCAAAAGCTGGTATACATAGCATGTTCACCCTACTACGACAGCGCCGCCTGCGGTAGCTTGACCACGTTGCAGAATGGAAAATGGTCGTATTCCGAAAGATTTACTCTATGGTGAGTAGCAACCAGGAGGTCGACAATTGGGCAGACTTGCGGCACAAAGACGTTTGCAAAACAGATATGGAAGCTCTTGGAATTGACCGCGGCTTTAAATACCGAAAGCAGATTTACGACGAACCGCAGATAACCTACTTACCCAGCCGTTCTAAACTGGCATTGCAAGCAGCGAGGCCATAGAGAAATCCAATTCAGTGCTCAACCAGACTAACAATGGAACGGAAAGTGATGTTACATGGAATGCTTTATGACAGTGTTGTATCACACGCAAACTTCCGAAACAGATTAAAGGCCATCATGTGCAAAAATTCTTTAGAAGTTTAGAAGTATGGATGTGCAAGTCCGTATACATAATGAATCTAGAGACTACGCAGAACCTCTCTAGGTGATTCAATTTCCGCCAAAGTTAGTAAAGATAATACATATGAAACACTTGTAGATACACCAGATAGAAATTCAAGTAAAAAATACCTTTTCTGATATGCTCGCGTGTCGTTCGGTCAGCAATTTGACGCTTTCTGGTTGAGGCGATATATTGCCACCGTTGGGCTCCAGCTTCCCAGGGCTCGGTTTCCCCAGCGCTTCCACTTTGTTACGGACAGACCCGGCGGTAGGTCCTTCTGGTACAGTGACGGATTTACCGCGAAGAGAATCATCTGACAATGGAAGAGTTTACATCAAATTTGAAGTTTGGCGATAAAGATTTTATTGAGTTTAATGTGTGTGTGACGCTATAAATTAGACAAAGTGCCACAGTCTGTAGTCTGGGATACCGAGTCAATACCAAATAAAGAAACGATTTGCAAATTAAGGATGAACGAAACTGCAGCGTAACAACGGAAGCAGCATTTCAAGGCAAGATGGCTGATAAGCATGCATTGTGAGGAACATGCTAAGCAGTAAAATAATGTATAAATGCCATGCTTACAAAAACAAACCCCATCATCACCGGCTGTATAAAAGGATCATACGATTAAAGAATTATCGCTAAATAATAATGTAGGTAATTAATTAGTGTAGGAAATGCACACGTTCAAATTAAAACGTACAAGGTCTGGCAAAAAATGATTGAGGTGTGTGTAAACATGATATGATTTTGACCGCTCCCGATGCCGGTAGAACAACGAGCATAGTTATAAACGGAGGTTTTATGACAAAGGGATCCATCGAAAGGATGTTCATACGAAAGCATATTCTCAATAGCCACACGACTATCTTCGGACTGTTGGCGTTAGTAAATCGGAAGAGTATCGACAGCGGGTTCACTGTTCCCAATGGTCCGTGCGCCAATTGAGTGTTTTTCATTTATAAGACAACTTTTGGCATATAAACTCACTTACAAAGGATTCGACAACCACAGCCTGTGGCATCAAACTTACGCGTCCCGGTTAAGTCACACATGCGCAAATCATCAACTCTCATTTCACGTTGTCAAAAACCATCACACCTCTTCTGTTTCATAAGAACAAGAGACAGGTCATCTTCGCTCGCTGCTGAGTGTCTTCCTTCTAGTTTCACATCTGGTTATAAACGAGATTTCACCCCATTTCCGAACTGTACACTAAACTCCCTACAGCCATCCACATTATTTTTGATCGAAAGCATAAACAGAGGGCGACTTACATGTTCTACAATCATAAAGGATAGAGGTTGGTTCACAGTTGAAGCGGTGGGAGAGGTTCTCGATGTACGTGAACACGGCTTGATCACGTACCAATATTAATATATAAGCGCTATGCTAACAGCAGTTTCATTGGTGTGGGTCACCAAGAAGAAGAATACGAAAATGTTTGGCATGATGACGTGTTTGCTTTAGTTTGAAAAATTGATAATGTGTTACATGGAAACATATTAGTTTCACCAGCAAATGAAAACAAAAGCAAACAGGTCACACACAATGGCAAAAACATCGGAAAAAGTCCGGGCAAGGATGAAAACGAAATGCTCTGCGGTGGGAAGTTTTGCACCGAAACAATACAAATAAAAAATACGAACTGCTGAGATATGAGCCACACATTACATTGAAAAATACTTTGTTTAGCTAATAGAAGAACATTCCTCGTTAATTTGATCTCACTTCAATCGAATGTCAAGTACTGTCGCATTGCCGTGCCTCGTCGAAGTAGTAACTGGTTAGCCATTCGATCCCATTGTTTCGGAGCAGTCCGTGACTGTGCGGCACTTTGCCTAGCCAGGCTTGTGCTTTCATATCATACCATACCAACTCTTGGATCATTTTGTTTAAGGTGAAAAAGCGCTTTAAATCAAAAACTATAAGTGGTTTAAAGTAGTAAAATACCATGCTGCTTACAACGCAGCTAGTTGTGACTTATCTCTCAGAAATGGAAGTGAAACAACTCAGCTACCACGAAAGTCACGCTAGATGAAGCACTGTGTGTGTGTGAACACTGCTGCATCCGCCAAGGCTGTACTCGGCTAGAAGATTGACAGGTCAGCCATGTCTAGTTATCGGATGACGTACATTTATGGTTACCACCATTGTGTTATCAGTGTATATCCGCGGATATAAAGACCTTCCATAAGATTAAATGAACTGCTAGAATGTGACCACTGTGATTACTTTTAAAAGTATTCGAAGACCGGTTTCGCATTACAGACATCAAGTGACCTTGCGCGGGAAGTTGTCCCACATTAAGCTAATTTAGCTCCCAGCAAGTCCTACATCACACCGCGCTCCAGCGATTTAGTCACAAACCTACCACTATCCGTCATGTATTCGGCTCGACGGGTGGCCAACATCTGATCACCGCGTAGTGGGGTTGGACTCTTGATCAGCTCCTCCACCGATTCGAATTGATCGCACGTGTGAAGTAGAGTCGTAATACTCGTATCCATTCTATATTCTTTCGAAGGTTCTCTGTTTGTTAGACTACACTCAACAATAGGGGCTGAATCATCTTCAGTGTAAAGCGATCCACAAGGTTTACCTGGCGAATTAAATTTCACAGTTAGCATGGGAGAAAAATACCCGACGCAGATGCGGAATTTAGCAGGCAATACCGAGGAAAATCACAGAAACGCGTTTGGAAAACGAAACAAAGTATCATGACACAGATTAGGCAATCGAAACCGCTTAAATTGTAAAAATCCATGGGATTAAAGGTTTATGAATGAATCGTTAAATTAGCAAAAACTATGTAAGAGGTGAGGTTAGGCTTCAAACCGATCATGGCACCCGATGAGTTACCAGGAGTAAGCTTCGTTTATAAAAGATTGAGTTGACAGTCTAAATTTCTATCTAACATTTATTGTTACTCAATGAGATAAGTTGCCACAAGAATCAAAAGTTTATACAGATTAAGGAAGGAAATACGTTTTTGCTAGCTCAAATACAAGCACCGCAATAATCTGCCGAAACGTCAGATACCGTCAAATTGTTACAAATTAAAGTTCACAATCCATTATACACGTTTATCACTAGCACAACACAACGTAATGATCAACATATCAACAAACAAAATCGGACAGATTAAGGAAAAGAATAATGACACGGACCAAATGTTTTAATGCCCCACGAAATTGCAGTTCCTCCCGATGCTGCCTGGAGTTCCCTGTTAGGCTGTCAGGGCCCATTTGCTTATCGTGAGGGCATATAGTTTGTGGAAGTGTGAATGCATTAACGACGAGTGGTCATGACGAGCTTTCGGATGGTATGCACAACACAAGAACAGGAAGTGTCAAAACGACCGACGACGACGACAATCACAAATCCCGCAATAATTCTAGTTTCGTCAGAATGGCATGAGAACGGTTCGCGGGACCAAGAGCACATGGCCGCGTCAGTCGCTATTGAAATTCGTCAAAGTGGGTCAAACTAGTTCAGTGGGGTAAGGGCGTGAAGTGAACCGGTTGGCACGAAACCGGAGTGACAACCGGCACTGACACGTCGACAAGGGTATGACAATAAGTAGATTTGTCTATATAAGATGAGCGTATGATTAATTCTTTGTCGCGTGTGTAATGAATGTGTTCGACCGATTGACGTTCTCTTGTGGGATTCGTGGGTGAACCTGATTGGTGTTGAACAGATTGACCTCAGGGATGAATCGAGATGCAATCGAGAAGTGGGTGTGAGACGCGGGTGGGTGGGTGACGTGATTACTGTGTTGGATCGAATGTGTGAGTAAACAATGTGATGGATGTGGGGACAGGGAACGCGATTGGGCCACGATTGATCTGGCCCGAATCTCCCTCACGCTTACACCATGATTACAACCACCGGATATGACGCAGGATGGCACAATTAGTTTGCCCGTACCCATTTAACACTATGCCGTGGTAGTGAGCTCGGTCAGGCACATACCCGGAAATGTGCAACAGCGGCGAAATCATAACCTGCACCATACAATTGATGGTCAAACGTTGTGTGACCGCGGCACCATAACAGGGGAGTAGTAAGTCAGAGATACTCTAAATCCCAACTGGATCTTTGTAAACCATCGTTGGCGTGGAGAGAATAATGTTTAATGTCAGCTTCTGCATAATAGTAGGACGACCTAAAACCCTTGGTTCTGAGACAGCTCATTAAATCGATTTTTTCGAGGTGACAAATTTTATTATCATATCGGCAGTCAGTCACCGATGCGAAAACTACATGCTGACGAAGAGATGGAAGATCGGTCACATATTCTGCTAATAACATCAAGGTACTATGCAACGATAAACTGAAATTCACGTAAGTGTTACGTAAGCTGAATTCGGTCGATCCGAAATTATTGGAATTTGAGTTTAGATGAGGGAGGAATAAAATTGTTACGAATATTTAATCAGAATCGAATACTCCACGTCGCTATGGGAATGTTTAGGAAAAGGGAGAACAGTGTAATGTGGTGCTGGCATCTTCAGCACTTGCACTCTACAACCGGTTTCTGGCTGTTTGGTGTCATCTGGAGAGACAGGAAGATTAGGTTTAGTGTTCAATGAATATGAAGGTCTAATCTAACGCACACATAGGCATAATAGACAAGATATCTTGATCTTAGCCAAGTGAATTTGGGACAGCGTAAGTAGCAGATTTATGATACTCACATGTCCCGGTTGCACAAGATCGCACATGTAGCTCGTTACACGAATATGCAATTATGGAAAGATTGTCATCATCACTGAGCGATCGGTTATATTTAACCACTTCTAAACAGACAGACAAACACGGCCAACATGAGCGAAAACACACCAGAAATTAAACGGTGACCTACCACATTGTACGGTTTCTGATTCAACAATTATAGCTGGAATATCAGTGACATTGGCTTGACCATCTTCCCGCCGTATCACAATGTCACCAGGATCCCAGGCACGAATAAACTCGGCGGCTTTACTAGAGGTCACCTCCGCGATCTCTGGTGACAATGGCGAAAATCGTATCCCGTTGACCACCTCGGAATTCGGCGATTCTTCAACCTCATTCTCCTGCTGTTGTGCTTCAGGCAGCGGAACAAAGACCGACATGGAGCGATTGCGGTTGACAACATCATCTTCCGAATTGGCTTCGGTCAAAAAATGTCAGGTGGGGTTGTAGACATGCAAACATGCGTGTAGATAAAAGGCGAACAAACAAGCACAGAATGGCGGCAAGGGGAGGGGGTACAGCGAGCAGCACAAGTAGCCGAACAGAGCATGCTTATACGCGAAAGCAACGACAACAAAATACAAGGACAGAGATTTGTACAAGGAGAATATAAGTTAGATGTATACACAGATATGCGAAGATAAAAGGTCAAATTTAATGTGACTGAGATCGATATTATACTAAAACAGGACGGTGATTTGTTCGAGTTTGATGAAACTAATGGTGAGTTTGTACAAATAAGACTGTAAGATCATGACAAATAAACTCCAAAACAGAAATGCGTAGATAGGAGGAGTTCAGCATTCCGTTGATAACTAACAGATACAGCTGAGTTGTTTACTACTTATTAAGCAAACAATGATTGGAGGGACTAAAATGAATCCTAAATATTACGCTATCACAACTTCAAAGACATCTTTCACGAAACTGTATCAATCATCCTGTTTGCTTCAACGTGGCAGTAAGAAAGTATATGAGAACCATTACATTTCAACAAAGGTATACGTAAACAAATGGGTCTGCACTGCCGTCGTACTATCTCTCGTTTCTGACCTCCTCGGATGTAGATCGCTAGCATACAATGAACTCATGCTTCAGGGCGTTTTACGGGGTTATAAATTTCGATTAGGGAGGAACAATCTCACGCTCTGCGCTCATCCTATTCAGGAATGACGCTTCACACGGTGGCCCCAGAGATCTGACAAGAGCAAGTTTATTCCAGCCACTTTGTCCATAGACTTCATATCGCTTTAACAAAAGACTTTTTACGCAAAGGTCGAATTCCAGATTTTAACTCTCCATGTAATAGATCGTTTGCAATACGGCCGTTTTTCATTCTATAGACAAGAATCATCCGTTGTACATACTGTCACGATCCAATAGCTCACCGTTTTACTATCATGCAAACTAGCAACATCTCGGCTTACCAGCAACACTGACTGAATACAGGCGGGTGATTTCATACGTACATACATAGCCAGTAGCATTAACTGAAAACGTTTATATTTCTCCTTCGCCATCGTCATCAGTATGCTTCCACCAGATTTAACAACCGATGGAATTGGGGCTAAGTATATTTATTAACCACCTTTCCAGAGGGTTTGAGTTAAAATCATCAACGTGTAAGACGAATGTGTCACAAACGGTGATAAGTGATTTGTCTACGGACGGTAACTCTAGTTACCACCTCAAACAAGCGGTCGATTGCTGAGTAGCTCCCGTTGGAACCTTCAGTCACCATCGGATTGCACTTGTCAGGTGGTGTCTGGCATCTGATCCATAAAAACCAATCATGTGTTTTATATATGCCATAATTAAGACGAATAACACAAAAATATCATAAAATACGTAAATCAATTACCGTAGACCAAGGGTTAAACAACATCACATGTGAAACAACTCACTTCGCTGTAGTTGACCAGATTTCGTGGTATCGTTCAGTCTGAAAGGTGAATGATTAGGTAACCGGATTTGGGTATATGATTATACGATTCAAATAGTATCATCACAAACGAGCTTAGATTTTACACAATTTGTTGCATCAGCTCTTTCTTGTCATCAACTACATTGATAGAATGGAATTTTCGGTGGTGATTAATAACTCGTTTCATAGCGATCAAACGGCAATGAGGTTGGCGGTTAATGTGCACGTCTCTTGCTCACTAGAGATGTTGCGAGCTGAGGTGAAACACATGTATTACCTAGCACACATAAGGTGATTTAACGGTTGTTATTATTATTTATTATTATATTTGCACAATCTGATACAGATATAGTGTCGTTCAACATAAACAATGAGATGTACAAAGCGAGAAGGAGGGTACAAAGCGTTGTCATCATCGTCATCGTTGAACGTATGCATGATACTACCCGGTTGCCTACACCGAAGTAGGGGAGATTTCGTTTAGGGGGTCCCACCCCGGTTGTTATGGGAGTGTGTAGGTAGGCCACACTATTCCAGAACCTCTACATAAGTGATACTGTTATGTTACGCAGGTCTCATCATCATCATCATCATCATCAAAGACAGCAATACACCGGTAGCACGTACCGAATGCTTAACTGCCATACAACCATGAAAAAGTAAATCCGACAAACACAATCAACACTTGTGTTACCCGCTATACCTCAAATGTGTGAGAGGACATAAGTAGGGAGCGAAATGGCGAAACTTACAGAACGCTATTGAACCGCTCGCCACGAAAATCGCCACCAGATTTGAGCGCATCCAGGGCTTCTACTGATTGGAATCGCTTCGATCGACGTTTCATTGAGCGATCAAATTCAATAGCCGTCGCTGGGCTGGTGGGCAACGCGTTCAGGGAGGATAAAAGCGAAAGGCCCTCTGGAGTTTCCAAAAATTGTGACCGCACCATGCGTTTCTTTTGTCGCAGCAGGTCACGACAAGTTGCTGGGAGTTTGGAATAATCGTATTCTTCTCCATCTTCGCTAGCTAGTGAAGCCTAAATAAGGAAGAGTGCATATGTCACCAGAATAGTCTTAAGAACATTTCAAGTTTTTATCCACTCGATGCATACAATTATCAATCACGGTATTAGGTTGCTAAGTAACAAAATCTGTGACGAACAATTGGTTCGTGACTTAGGCATTAGCTTAATACATATGACTAGGGTTTCGAGTTAAAGTCCCGTAAATAACTTGAAAAAATGTAGTTCGGTCATCCAAAGAAATCAGACGCGATACTCTATCAAATCACCAGTTGATATGAGCTACACTATGGGAAATGGTCGAGTAGTGTTATTAAAAGCTGGTTTTGCGTTGCTCGATGTCTATCGTTTTCGCTTAACGACGAATTTCCCGCGATTAGGATTTCGTTGTTAGCCCAGTACGATCAAGTATACCTAGTCTGATCAAATTACTCCTAATGAACTCAGAACAAACCCAAAGATCTAAAATTTGTCATGCCCACAAGCGCATGCGGATCCTGATCCTACTGTCCCTACCTGATGAGTGCAAACAGCACGAAACCGGTCGTGGGGTGTGTGTGAAGGAGATGCATACAAATGAGCTTTTATAAATGATTGATGTTACGTCCAAATTTGAACCCGTTCTGATCGATCAACATGTTCTCTAATCGATTGTGCTGGAAGGCACGTGATAAATAGCCGTTCAACATGATACAATTACGATTACTGCTCGGACCACTAGGGTTGAATCATCAGCATTTACTAAGATTCTATTTACGGGGCGTGAACTCTAAATTCATATCACGCAGAGATTTTTATCGGTTGTGCAACTGTATCACAAACAACTGTTACACATGAGGTCGAAGGCGCGATTCCACGTGAAGTAGGGTTCGTAAATTTTAATTTCGTTTGAGTCTCAACATATTTTTTGCAATATGCATCGGTGTAAGAACCGACATCCATGTCGGAGGCGGACGGTAATCATGCGTACAACATGTGGCTGAAAATTCTAATACTTTTTTTATTCTATTTAACAGCGAACGTAGCAACGATTCTGGCACACTACAGGGAAGCGCTTTGAACCAGAACAATCAGAGATAGCCTGTATGATTGAAGCCAAGAATACCTTTTCACCATGTTTACTTATTGAGAATTGCCATGTCAAAAAGTAAGCAAACGTGTTTGCACCAGCCAGTCGAGACTTTAGCTCGGCTGGAGCGAAATACTGCAGCCTGGTGGTGGGTCTAGGATTGACTGCAGAATAAGATAGTCGTAAGAGATTGTACGTCAATGCAGGGACTGTTTCACGAGTTAGACAAGGGGATCGCTCAACAAGGAGCAACATGTTTACCTCGTACAAATAAAACTGCTCCAAAAGTTCCGGATCCGCGTGTTTTTTATTTGTGTACTCTTGGATCAACTGCTGCATGCCCATTTCCTCCAAGATGTCCGTCACGTCGTAAAACGTGTCTTGATCTGGAACCGCACCCAGCGTCTTGTTTAGTAAATTCATCGCGTAAATAGCCAACTCGGTCCCAGCAGCTTCATTTTTCAAAATGGAATACAAATAGGACCAAGGTTTCCCGGAAGAAGCTGCGGATGCAAAAGTAGACAACAAAGTGGATGAATAGGTACAAATGTATACACGATCTGGCTGTATAATATTCAAATACCATGAATGCCACAGCTGCGTGCAGTGATAATTTTCACCGGGTTAGCAAAATTTAGCTGACCATAGCAAATTACCACGAGGACCGATCTAATTCATTCAATTTACTTTACACAAGCAGTCCCTCTGCACCACTGAAAGTTGGATAAACAGTCGAGAATTTTACTGGTTTCACATTGCAAAATAACGGATTTTTGAACGAAAATCGACAACGACTAATGCCAGCTCACTACCAGGTTGAAATGAGCGAAAGCGTCCAGCAGCCTAAGCGGTCGTACGACGCTAGAGACAACCATGTGCATGTAAGTTCTTGTAATATATTCGTCAACACAATAACCATTTATAGATGTCTAGCAAATATACGCTTGCCGCATATTTTCTTTACGATTAACAGTTTATTATTCATCGGCGTAGTTTGCGCATGAATATTTGTATTTGTATGCGTTGGCAATGAGCAATGAATCTATTAACTCCTGCACCACACCACACTTTACGAGTGTTCCACAAAGTAAGCACGATATGGATAAGGTGCGCGAAATAGAGGCCTCGTCAAGCATCACTGAGCACCACTTGAAATCCAAACCATGTTCTCTAGCAAATGGAGCGGTCAACCATATGTACGAGGTCACTAGAATGAAGCCAATTGATGATCATAGTGTATGCGCGCGTGCGGATTGACGAAGGTAAGCTTGATAACAGCAAGCCAAAATTGATTGGAGCATAAAAATCGAACCACGTGACCAATCAATAAATAATCACGATTGCGCGATTCAGAAAAAGATTAATGTGGAATGCTTCGGGTGCGTTTCACCCGGATGACAGGGCGGGGATCATGTGCTTCAATCGCTCCGTCGCGTTGTGAGAAGTGCAACGCGACAAAACTGCTCCACGCAAGGAAGTGAAGGTATTTTTAAACTCCCTAATTGACAGAGACTAAACTCGAGCTTTGACACAGCCCCTTCCCATCAAATGCTCGGCGTAGTTATTAAGCACAAGTCACAATTCAGACTACCTATGACTAAGAAATTACGGCGTCAAGACATAAAGCGTTGAGTCCTGATGAGAAATTCATCAGTGATAAAAGTTTGCTTTAATTAATCAGTTGTAATGCATGTATGTATGAAAGCACAAGTCTCGATCGAGCAAAGTGCCGAACAGGCAGAGACTGTGCATGGGCTGAGATACTGTCAGGTTGCCCAGGCCTAGACGGATATAATAAAATGGCAACGAGACTCTAGCGTGCTACAGCATGCAGCTCACTAGCTGTGGCAAATTAATTTATCACGGTGTTACCTGTGAAGGACCGAAATACTACACAAGTGCACATCAGTGCAATATGAAAGGTACCCGTAGCCAAAATGAAAGAACAGTAAAGAAGCACGGGTACGCTACATGGCTTCCTTGAATCTTAGCGGGTAGTCATACTCATGATCCATACAGAAACGTTAAACACGAAGTATGACGTTTTCGGAAGCATGAATTATATCTGATTAGGCCTGGGGAACAAGACAGTATCTCAGCTCACACACAGTCTCTGACTGTTCAGCACTTTACCTGACTTTTGAATTCATACATGAATCGCGGTTTGATCTTCTGTGTGTGCATACTACATATACAAGGTAGGAAGTTCAAATACTTGGGAGCATATTGAAAATTGAAGCCAGATAGTACCACAATCCTTGCGCAGTTTTTCAGTCTGTTTGAAACTACACAAAGGAATCTCTTTTATGGGCTAGTAAGGTATTAAAATATATTTGAGACAGATCGTGAATCAATAGTCATGAGAAGTAAGAAAGCAATAAATCGGTCTGAGCAGATTTTTGGTAACGTTTCGCATCTAACATAGAAGCTTCGTCAGACCAAGGGTGTTCGTACAAACAGGGTTCAGGTTTAAATTAGAAAAACATCAATTTTAAGCAATTAGTCAGGTGAATGCAATCTCAACCTGAACCCTGTTGGTATTGATAATCTTGGTCTGACAAATAATCTGTGCGAAACGTTACCGAAAATCTACTCTTTCGTAGGTTATTCAAGAAATCGGAAGACCACAATAAGCGCCATGCAGAAAAACTGATGAAGTTCACTCATACAAACATCGCAACTGGAGAACATTCAAAGATGCTCAGAAGTTAAGCCAGTCAAAACGACGTTCTAACGAGATCCCAAGTCGCCGAAGTGAAGAGTCCATACAATGCTGTCAGATCATTCGACGTGAGTGAGCGGAAATACCAAAACAAAATGATGTGCTATATAGAGTGTGTGAACATTTTGAGGCCATGGGTTTTGGCAGGTTTGCAAGAACTGGTTGGAAAGAGGAACACGAAAGAATAAAATGTACTTATCCATTTAACAGGTTTTTCCGTATCCGTTTTCTTATACACTACGGGCGCCGTACTATAGGAAACGTTTAAAAGCATCTTTGCATCTTTACGAAACACCTTGATGGAATTGTTGTCAACATTAATGCATAGGATTTCAATCACCACTAACACAATCCAATCTTTCATGCTGCCATCATTAAGGATAGTGTTACATCAATATTAAGCAACGGTGAGAAAGTGAAGTAGGAGTATGAAAGCACAAGCCTGATCCAGGCAAAGTGTCGCACAGTCAGAGACTGCACATGGGCTAAGATACTGTCAGGTTGCCCAGGCCTAGACAGATAGTGAAGTAGGAGAGACACAAAGGAATAGACGTAGGGGCATACATCAGACGCTATGTATACGTAATTAAGTCATGTAAATGGATCGAGTGGGGTTAGTGTGACACCAAACCTGCCTCCGTACTTCATTCGGCAACACACAAGATGAATTAAACACTTCAGGAAACCAGCCAGTTGCTTAACGATGGAAGGAGGCATATATCAAGCAGTCAACTATAACTGCTAAGGCGTTACTCAGCCAAAGACAATTAAGCATGCCCTATATCAAGGGGGTCGAACGCGGCTAACAAAACTAAAGCAGAAAAAATCGATCTGCGTTTTCAGTATGAGTCGTAACAAAGAGTGTGTGCTATGCTTTATCACTACACCGTAATCAGAACGGAGTCTCAAACCAGTTCGTGCCGTTACACTTACATACAGATGTGATTAAAATAAAATCGAAACGCATCCGCCCTTTGATAAAACAGAAAACGATAGTCAAATCTGATGGGTAAGAAATAGTCAAATTCTTCCATCACAAGAGAAAATCAGCACACAAATAATTCAGGTCAGAATGAGCATTGGGTCTGGTAGAACAGTTGAGTACATTAGTAGTTGAAAAACAACGAAGAAAACATACAGCGTAACCAACGCCAAAATAATACTTATTGGTGAGCTCAATAGTTGAGTGCACTTGAGTGGAGCGTGTGTAACGCATCCAACAGTGACCTTGAACGACGTTACCCCTTTAAGCAGCGTTACGGTCATTGTTAATGATGATGAGTTACGCACAGTGGCTGGATGCATGCGCCAGTACCAGCGCGGAGGTATCGCTCGCCGAATAGCTTCATTCAGACGGGCTTTACCACGGTACACACCCTTACGACCACCCAACCTCAATTGGCTGTTCTGTGCCACTTACGCAGTTATTGAACGAGTAAGAATTATCCTTAGCCATTGGCCAAAAATAGCGCAACAGGAATCAGACTATAAATAATCAACGTTGCCGTGAGACTCACAAGACTACTCGAAACAGTTGCTTTGGAAGCGTTATTCAAAATAACTACAGTTCTTCTGTACTCCGTTCCATTGCATTTCTAACACTAAGGAGTGGCACCCGATAAGTCGTAACAATGTTCGCTTTAAAGGTATCCAATCTAAGCCTAAATCAACCAGTGGCCCACGCGCGTTGAGAGGCATTTTACCTGACAGACAGAACGTTCGGCATGCCAGTAAATGAATTGGAACACGTGATGACACAAATAAAAATAAAAAAAATGTAGGGAAAACGACCCGTGAGGTGTGAATCTAGCAAAATTGATCGTGAATTTCGACACGAGTAATGCGTAACCAATGAGCGAAAACTCCCAACAAATCTGGGTGAAACTTACGTGAAGTTGCGTGGTGGGTGTGAACCGCTTGAATGAATATGGTCGCATTCGTTTCCGCATACTCCACGAAGACGAGTAGCAATTTGAGGGCGGTTTTCGTCAGTAATCGGAACTGTTGTGATGAAATAGCCAATGGACGTGTACTGTGGCATGGTGCACGGTAAATTCATCAGTCATTCATAATATAAGATAAGATTCCAGTCTATGACAATCAGCCGAAGCACAGCTTAATACATTTGGTCAGGGGTGTCGTTGACAATAGAGAATGAATCATCAGGACAGTAATTCAGTTACATACGACAATAACCGACTAGGAAGAATGCTCGTCGGTACAAATAATTACTAATCCAACCAACCTACAAGCCTGAAAGATGTACAGGTAAATGAAAGTAATACGTTTCATAACAATAAGACGGATTTGCTGAAGAGGGACAGTTTTAGAGTAATTCATTCACTTAGTGGATCATAGTGGTCAATTATTTTGTTTAAAATGTTCTTTTCTTCATTATCTTGGTTCGGTGTACTTACCCTATTTCACAATGACTCCAAAGTCTAACATTGTTCACCACTTTTCCGCTGTTTCAATGCTCGCTGATTCCAGAAGATGACGGCAAAAGCCAGAAACGGTTTTGGAACGTAAGTCACAAGAGTAACTGGTAGAAGCATCAAACACAATAGAAGCTTAAACACGAGCATTGGCTCATACAGATGAAAAGTGCCCGATTTCAAGTAAAACGTGAAGCGGTGCCGGATTTCCCCCAGCGGAAATCCAGTTCCTTTAGATAAGTACAATTGTTCGCGAGATTAAAAGTCGCTCGGATTAAAATGGACAATCTCGTGCAGAGTTCATTGTGGATGGTTGTTCAAGTAGCTCACGTGTATTTTCCTACATATTATAACAAATTTAATTTCATAAGATACTCTTATCAGCATTTCGATAAGAAACTTTATTAGTTAACTGATTAGAAATCCATACATCAAGATTGTTCGCACATAGTTCAAAGATCGAGTTATTACGTTTTGTAAGCGCGTCAAAAAGCTTGCAAACCTCAGGATGAAGAGACAAGATTCGATTATGACACGCAGTACGCAAATCGTTTAGAAAGAACAGTATTATACAGAATCTACATTTGAATATATTTTGACTTTCGATGACGCGAGAGTTGTGAATTAAACGAATTGAGTCGAAAGATATTTACTAATTCTAAGTCCTTTCGTAAAGCCAGTAAGGTATAATGAATTACGAAGCCATCCTATCTAGAACATAAAACGCAAAGCCCACATCTTTCACTGCGAAATGGACTACCAGCGAAAGCGCATCGATAACTGATGGGGTTTGAACAAGCCAACACAAGTCATCATTAAAAAAACTAAATATGTCATCGATCCAACTTCTACCCACGCTTTCACAGGATGAGCGCAATAACTACTGTGTGTGAATCAATCGGTTGTCAAAACCCACCCATATGCTTTCGTTACGCAAATATAGGAGTTTGCAAAAACGTCTCTACAGACTAAATATGTTACATCACATTTCGTGGCAGACATGTGGTTGCGGTTAAACATGAAAACAACTGGTATTCTAATTCCCCGCATTTTTTTTAGCGGGAAAGAGTCTCAAACAGGACGCAGTTCGGGGACCATGAACTCATGATGATATCGTAATATAACCCGAACCGATTGCATTTGGGTGGAAACAGGACAGAAGAAAAAACAATTGATTCGAATTTCGATATTCTTAAGAACACGTAGTTTCGGTTCTCGACGCAGTGTGTAAGAACCTTTTCCTGTGTTTCTATGGCTGAGTAACAGTGGAATACTGTCCAATCCTCATCAAATCTTCAAGTTCGATAACCACCTCAGTGTTTCAGCTTCAAGCGAACAGCAACAGTAGTGGACTACTTTCATTGAAAGCGTGAACTGTACAGCATGTCTGGGTATATGGCGTCTCTGTAATGTCAGCTCATAACCATATATGCTAGAATTTGTGATCAGTGAGGAAAACGGATAAAAAACACAATTAAGATGAGGGCATAAATCGATAATCATTGTTTCTTATGCAAAATGTTATTATTACACATGTTTATGCCATTGGAGTGACGAATTTTCGCCCAAAGCACAGACCGAAATGACAAACGTTGACCCACTTTGGAAGAAAGGAGAGAATAGAGCCATCGTAGTGTATCCGGGTGTTCGATCACACCAGCCATACCATCCACGTAGAGCATGATCTGTCCAAGAGCTAAAAAATGCGACGGACGCAAATATGCCGGCGAAAAGCATTCCAAAATATATCAAAATGACAGACAACAACAACAACTGCCACACAAAATCCGCGCGAATCGACAGCATGTAGTGCAATAATTTTGCTTCTAATTGTTATTTATAAAACTTTTGTTTAATCTCAAGAGTGCGCATGAAAGGGTTGTGAAGCACATACTAAAACAGCTAAGGGCCATACCCATTTATCTCAACCGTAAGAGCTTAGCATCAACATGACCATATGCAAAAAAATTATTGGAATCGAATATAGGCCGTTGGATTTTACATTCAGGGATATTGTGGCAAACGGGCTACCAAGCCGTTAAAAACGATGTGGTAAGGTATCCAGTCACAGCATCACTGAACGGACGCACATGTAGGTAGTTATGGAAACGCAAGACCCTTGAGTTTGAAACGTCGTCTACTTGCATGGGACCAAATCTAGCTCGGATTCTTCGGCAAACAAGCATCAAATACGCTGAACTAGGAGACAGCACCATAGCTCATCCATTTGTGGTCATACGGCAGCGCATCATGTAAAACTACAATACGATCTCATATTTTAGTGTGGACTTTGCATCCATTGGATAAAAATTAGCCTTTTTATCAGAAATGGCAATATTGCCAGCAATACTTTTTGGGAAAGTTGTATTGATGATTGTCGCTTTCATTAGAATACCTACGCAAATTTAGACTCATTACAGATGGGTTTATGTGCTACTGCTGAGCGAAAATTAAACGTGATAGATTGGGTTATGCAAAATATCACAATTTCAGTCCGCGGCCATAAGACAATAGACAACCAGTTCCAACTAGATTGCAAAATGGCCAACTGCAATTCGACATCAGGAGCAGATGAACTTGCGCAACCTGAACTGTTATCTACGTATGCGCGTAAGCAACTAAATCGAGTGGGGAATGCAACGTTAGATTACACAATGACCACTCACCGCGCAAAATGTAGTTTTGTTCATTCTGATCGGACCTGAGAGCGACACTGACCAAGCAGTCCAGTCCAGAATTGGTAACAAACTCATGAACCAAGTCCTTGTCATCCTGCATGGAAATAAATATGAAACCGAGGAAGTGAAAATATTCATTGGGATTTAAGCAGCCGTTGTGGGTTAAAATTGAAAATCGTGGAGCTGGATATATATAAAAGGTTAGTTCAAGCGAGTGAACCTGGTAAGTTAGTTCCAGCTCCAAGCATTATTACGAAAACAGTGGGCCAATATTGATTGAAATCATGTTCGACGGTGTTTTATGTGTCTTCATTTGTCAGAGTTATGATAACAATTACGTTGTACCAACTTCAGATAAAATGAATGGAAGAACAGCTATGGATAATAGAAAATCACACATGTGTCAGGAGGGTATGCATGGGTTGTGATATTATTATTATTATTGTGATATTGCCATAATTGACGGAACTTTAATATGGGATTGAGGGTTAACGGTGACACCGTGTACTTGATTGAAACTGGCATCACTCAATTATATAATTATCTTATTGACAGGCGAAACTGCAGAAAACCCTTAGAGATCACGGAACAGGATTTGATTTGATTCGAATCACTCGCAGCGTAAATCGGGAACACAAAATACCAGGGTTATTCGTCTCGAGGTTATTATTAAAAGAACAATTTCAACGAACCGATCGGTAAAAAGCATTCGAACACATCATCATTGGAGACATGCCTTCGGAATCATTTACGAAACGTTTCCATGTAATAAAACCATGACTAGAAATCAAAATAGATGAGGAAAATGGAACTTAAAGCACGACAGAATCTATGGAATAGTGAGTACAAACACAACGAGACGAGGTTCGTGCACCTAGACTGAAGGTTTTGTGCGAACGAGTACGAGGACATCAGTTGTTTGGTTCAACTGCGGCTTTTACCTATTTTATCACTTATCAGGCTGCTAGAGTACATAGGCGTGGTGCTTAATTTCAGTTGGTGTAGATGTATAGAATATACGATTTCACCTAGTGGAAAGGGTGCGGCCCTGTTATAGTAATTTTTCAGCCATTGTTTGAACTTATTTTGCACCGGAATATTGTATGGATCTGCATCTATATACATCATAACAAGCTTTTCTTGCCCATGCACTTCACGAAACACAAGATTAGTTAAGCAGTAGCAAAATACGCTTACAACTAGGCTGTCACTGACCATGTTACTGAGCCATATCTCTCACTTAACTGGTCTGTAACCAGAAGAGTGAACCGCCGAACCACAGCACGTCGCACTGTTCCCCATTACACTAGTGCTAAACGGGGATACAATCACAATGAACAATAGTAAAGTGAACACAGAAACCTAACTGAGCGGGCACCGCGTGGAGGTGTAATCTTACAGAACTTCTGTGCTGTTCAGCTAACGCCATGCTAAATTGATTTGTCACCGGTAGCGACCTACATGCGGAAACATGCTGTTGTCTCGCCATCATTTTAAGTTTCATTGCTTATATCTGTCTAGGCCTTGGTAACCTGACAGTATCTTAGTCCACGTGAAGTCTTTGACTGTGTGACACTTTTCCTGGATCAGGCATGTGATTGCAAGGTGACACATACGTAGGAAATCGCAAGCCTGGAGTCAAGCAAAATACCGCACAGCCAAACCTACACGCTGGCGGAGGCATTGTCAGGTTGTTTGAGTTTGGACAGATCTATGAGATAGGAAATGACAATCAGATTGCAACGTGTTCTCGCTTCCGAGTCACCATTGGTCGCGATCACCTGAGCGAACTGTTACAAAAAATAACATCAAATCAAATCTACAAAATGATATTGACTGTGGAAAATGCACTAAGAATTGTGTACAGAACTACGAAAATATTGAATGTTTTAATTAGAGGAATGAGATAGCATAACTAAAATTTCTCATGAGTTCGAAGTTCCGAATAAAGGATAATGTAAAACATACCTGGAATATTTGCTTTAGAGAGAACAAATCTCGTCGTAATTCTTTTCCGGTAGAATTGAGCAATTTTTCTATGGGAAAACCAAATAAAATTAAGTATGAGTGAAAGAATATCGAAAATATACCATGCGAAAAATAGGTGGTTATGATAATAGGAAACTGTATGTATTCTGATATATTTGACAAGATAGTGATCGAACACCTACCCCAGCAGTGTCCCTAACAATAATTTGTCAATTCAATACGGGATTCAAAAGTCTAATAAGCATGTAAACTAACATATATTCATCGAATTGACAGAAGTGGCTACCGACTTTACTCACATTGTCTTCAACTACTGATCAAGCAATACATTCTTAGGCTTACTTTTTAGGTTGCGATGTCGGATAGAAGTGTAGTTAAACGTGCTATACAAACGTATAAAAATAAAATAATCAGGTATCATAAACGCTAGACAGTGGGTTTCATTGAGGCTTACTAGACCCCAAATGTCATTTTTAAACAATAACGGTACTGATAGATCAGGATCTGCTTTGCAACGCTCAAGGCTTCGGAGTTCAATGTCGACATTTGATTCCGTAGGCATTTCGAAAAACTGACCGGAATGAGTAGCGTTCTATATACTCAGATTCGGTGGCTGCTTAAGGCCAGGTAAATCACGAATCAAAGCATTTCGCCTTACGCCTCATGAATGTTAAAAAAACTGTTGAACCACTTGCCGTACGGATCACCTAGCTGATATATTGTTACCCACTAACAGTATTTCTGGTGATTTTGTGGGATCGAAAATTGCCTGCGGTCGCCGAATATTTCATTTCTGAGCCTTGGTACTCCACTCAGACCTCAAATTGGAAACCAGAGAGCGTTTCAAAAACTATCGTAACATAATATGTGTGCTCCTAGCAAATATTAACCAGTGTTCTTTCATTAATTAATGAACTGGATTGTATTTCAGTCCATTGTTCATCAATATTATCTATAGCAACTTTAGAAAAATGCGATATTTAATTAACCCGGAACTCCTCAAGAACCGAGGGGAAATAAGGCTCGACTAAATTTGGCTGCGTTTCAAGTTTTCTGGCTTGCCACCAAATCATATCAAAAGCGCTTGGTGTAGAGTGAACAGTTTCTACGCAGATGCCCCGGCCTCCGCGACACTCGTGGACCGAACCCACTCATGAGAAGTTAGGAGGAAAGAGGCAAATTTATGCAAGAGGTCGTCCACGAAGAATTTCATTAAAAGCGGTGACGCTTATATGGTAAAAGGTAGCGCTGGTGATATAGAACGTTATATTTAATCACGAAGTCAGCAGCCTTTCGAAAGTAACAGTTTCGTGATATTCCAGTTTGACCAAAAATTGCTCGGTTGAAGATAGATGGTCAAAACGAATAGTAAAATCTCTGGACAAGACAATAGTTACTACTTGATATGCATCCAATTAATTTGTGATTTTGTATAGAAGCACATTTGGTAGGTGTATAGTCACAAATCGGTTTCAGAAGTTATTGTGATCTCGGTTTTTGTGCACAAACGCAGTTTTTGACTTGTCAAATAGTGCGACCTAAGCACCGTTAACCAAAACGATCCCTACACTAGCTCGACCGCATACCGTGGTGACAGCATCACTGAACATGCGTAGATGGTAAGCTTTATGTAATCTTAAGGAACTAGACAGACGAGTAACCGTTTATACGTTTTTGAGACAAAAAGCCATATCGATGTCAGGATTATCAAATGTGCAGACCGAGACTGTCCGTTATCCGTTGTGTACAAGCTTCTGTACATCAATGGTGGTTAAGTTAAAAGATTTACAAGAAGGATCAATTGGCGCCAGAAGAGGACGATATTATTAAAGACCAACCTGGGCTGCGAGACTTGCACGCGGTGAGAACGGTGGGGTTAGATGACGTGGGAGCACTAAATGTCATTTAACTTGCATCACATAGTTGCACACGTCGAAAGAGGGAATTAACTTGGGGGACCTCAGGAGTCCTGGCTAAACATTCTGAACCACAAGACAGTTGTTTGTGAAACTTTTGGCTGGTTCCTTCCGGGTATGATAAAGAACTTAACCTCCTATGGGTCATGAGTTCACATAAATCGCACCACGTTAAGGTCTAGTATCAGCGCGATGGTTCTCTTCGGGATCAACTTGCGCTCCCACACCATTTACAATATTCGGTCAAGTAACCAATTTTAGGCGACTACATGATATCCTTTTAGCAACTAACATCAACTGCTGCTATTTTTTAGCTTAAAGAGCGAATTAAGAGCAAATTATTACTACTTTGTGGGCCTTGGCAACCTGACAGAATCTTCGCCCACGTGCAATCTGACTGTGCGGCACTTTGCCTGGATCAGGCTTGTGTTTTCATACATACTTTGTGGGGTTCATATCATCATCATTATCATAAAAAACAGCATTACACCAGTAGAATGTACAGAATTATTATTTGCTATACAGCCATGACAATGTAAAAACCCACAAGATAGGGAAATGTGGGACTTAAATGGCTACGGATTCTAAAGGATAGTGAGCACAAACAAACTGGGATTAGGTGCCTAAACCTCGAATGGAAAATGCATTCAATGAAGTTTCCTGAACGAGTAGAGCCACATCAGCACGACAGCTTTCCTCGTCACTCCGCTTGACAACATGCAAGATTAAACAAACACTCGAAGATGTTTAGTGCAAGACCGTCACTGAACGTGGTTTCCAAAACATATCATGAAGCGTAACTAACCGTTGCGATAACTGATCGCGGGGACCATAACCAGAAAGGCGTGCTGCACCGACTTTAGAAAGGTTATTAGTAAGAGATTTAGCTGCATATGCCACGTGACGGTTTGGCCACCACGAGATTTACGCTAATCGAGATGTGGCGTCGCCAAAAGAATCTGTTTCGAAAATCGGGCATCCGTAAAACGTCACCCAAACAGCGTAACCTATTGATATTGATCTTCACGTAAGATAAAGAGAACATTCGGCCGTGTCGATACCATTGGTATCATTTAACAAATATATTTAAAGCGCAGATGCAGCTTACCTTAAGGTAAACTTTTTAATTTCAACTTATCATAGAGTTGGCATTTGGGAATGCGGTAATTTTCTTTTTTATACGCATGGAACACTTATCCTAAGCGACGTTTTCAAAGTAGCTAGAACATGCTCTGTAGACCAGCGTTAAAGAGTATACGGAATTTATCACCTTATCAAACCACGATATGTTTTAGATGCAATGGAAGCTCAGCTTTCGTAAAGAACTTGCTTTGTTAGTCAGATGATTGTTGTAGTAGAGTGGGGCATTTAGTATACATGTGATGCATTTTCGTCTTTTGGCGAATGTCGCTGATAATGGAGTTTAAGCAGACAAGTTTGGTCATTCAGTCCGTGTCAGTCATATAAAGACTGAAATGCGTGCAAATTTCAAGAGAATTTGTAAATTTTTATTTACTCTGTTTACTGCGAGCTTTTCCAAAAAAACTTGGCCAGACACGTGAATGGCACCAACTATAGAATTAAGATTAACCAAAACGATCATACAGTTTTCTAGAGCTTTATTTTGAGAATAATTTGGAGCAATAATAAAAGTAGGACTTGTCAGCATGCAATCTTCTGTCAATTGGTGCATGAAGATCTATGGCATGGTATTTCGATAAGAATTATCTTTAGCATGTACCTTCTCTTCACGACAGCGGATGATCACGAAGAACAACTATGCTGGCACTTTGAATTAACGATGTCATTATTGTTGAATAGTGTAAATGAAATACTGCTCAGAATATATCCTCGAGGTTTTCTCTGGAATTCTTTTTCGGGTTTTGATATTTCCACAAACAACGGGTTGAAATCAAAATTTTACTTTCCTAGGTTACTCGAATTTGTGTACTACAAGCACGAATATGCAATCGTGCAGCACTTTTGTGCTGTACAACTAACACCGTGCTAAACTGATTTGCCACAAGTTGTGAGCTGCATGTGAATACACGCTGGAGTCTCACTGCCATTGCTATTTTCCTTTCACATATCTGTCTAGTCCTAAGCAACCTGACAGTATCTTAGCCCACGTGCAGTGTTTGACTGTGTGACACTTTGCGGCTTGTGATTTTATACTGCAAGCTTAACGCGTCCCAAAAATATTAATATTCGGACGCCAGTCACAAACTTCTGCCTCTTCCCTTTACACTAGAAGCGGTTCCTCTTGATCAAGCGTGCATTCAAAAAGCTGGTATTGGTTGTTATATACTATATGATTTGTAATCCATTGAAACATTTTGAAAGAAATAACTCATCCCATATTCATTCCAGCCGTGACCGTATGATATGTATAGCAACAAATTTCTATCACCATTAATCACCTGTATGATGTAATATACTTACCAATAATTGTCTTGACACGGACCACCAATTTTGTTCGCAGTACAATGCTGTTTTCCCTGATGAAAATAAAAAGCTTGACTATTGGTGCACCGACAGAGCGAATATTAAAAGTATAAGTAAAAATCTTTCAGACAACTTTATTCTCGAATTGGGATATCTGATTAGAATACTTAGAGATTTTGTGTTCATTACACTTTCTATACATAAATTTATTTTGGATCCTAATCAAAATACAATAAGTAGAATAATTTCAAACGCATATTTTAATTATAATATGTGGAAACAAAACACTTATATAACTGAGATGAATTTTCGCATAACTTAACGAAGTGATAATTAGTTGCAACTTACAATTAACATTAGTTTTATGAAAGCTAAATATCAAGTATTATATCGGAATGATAAAGGGATCATCATGAGTGAATAGTAAGAAACCTTTCTCTTGCATATGTGTAGTAGTAGCGATATGAGTAGACACGGGACTACATGTTTATATGAATTCTTAATGCGCGCTGAACAGTGATGACAACGGTAAATGGTTGATCATCTGGTCAGAAATAATGGAAGACAGTACAAGTATTTTCACTTCAGTGTTGCACCTCTGGAGGGAGTGACAGCATGGAACCCTATACAGAATGTATTGGACATCCAGTGCGATATGCTTCCATTTAGAACAAGTATTTATGGATATATTTTCTAATAGAAATAGTAGAGCCTGGTCGAAAATGAGTTAGCCTTAACAGAGTTCATTCAATTAAATTTCTAAACGAATAATGTATATACTACGTATTTCTAATTGAAAAAACAGAAAGAGGAAAAATTTTCAAATTAAATTAAATTAAATCAAAGTAAGGTTATGATATCTATAGAATGAACGATGCAGAAAAATATCGCACAGTTTTGAAAATTTCACTAACTCTGAGTTTATTAATTGTGTGAAAGCGAACGTGAAGGAATGCATCATGACAGGAACTCACTGATCGTTAGTTACTTCCAATTCTTCCCATTGCTCTTGCAAGGAAGAGTCCAGATCCAAATATGCCCCGAATTCCGCTTGAGATTGAGCGAAACGGCATAATTGAAGCGCAGAGTCTTCCAACTAGAAAGATATTAGATTTGATAAATTTTGTTACACTTTGGGGAGCTTGAAGACTTTTGTGCACACTTGAAAGTTGGACGTTCAGCGGTATTTCCACGAGAAACGTGTGTAGAGGTGGTCTAACTGGTTCAAAAACTGTCACGGTGTGACTAGAAAATGGATCTCTATCATCCAAATATCGAATTCGGCATGTGAACGATGTCATTGGTAGATAACCAGATTTCAAAATCGCCACATTTTACACCGCGTCTGGTAACATTGAAATACCGATTCGTTCTAACAAATTTGAATATTTCATTGCTTGTGCACGTTATTAGAACTTGTAGAAATATATAATTTATCGGTGTGAAATATATAAAATTTTGAAATTAAAATTGCATGCTTGCTACAGTATTCATAAAGTTCCCTGACATTTTCTGAACATTATTTTCAAGAAAAACGACCGATAGCTTTTATTTTACTTTGTTTAACTAACCTCGCTCCTATTGCTCAGATTGGGAAGAATGAGCTCTTGGTTACTTGCCAGCGAATACAACAAATCATATAAATCTAGAAAATGGCTTTGAAAACTCCCCATATTTTACAGTATTCATGATGGATAAGTCTTCTATTTTTTCGAAATCATAAAGCTTGGAAAAAACTCTGCGAACGGATACGTATTCTCTAAAGCAAATCTACCAACCTAATTGGATTATAAAAGGACAGAACCATTTCTGAATGCAGAAAGTATGCACAACTCTTCACCGGATAGAAAAGTTGCAAACTCGTTATGAATTGTCTCGCCAAAATCGAGTTTACCAGTGCTTTTTAGAAGTAGGTTCGACGCTAATGTTGAGAGCAACTGAAGAACTCATGAATGAGTCGGTTGTTTATGATCTCCTGTTTCTACAGCATTAATAAATTTTGACATAACAAGATTGAATATAACAAAGTTATACATGTATGCCACTGTTACATAGGGTTCGTATTGAATATAGATATTATTAAATGCTCTTTCTTCAATACTATGGCGATAATAGTGTCCAGTAGGATTCTACTGTTTTCGTATAGGTTCGCTCAACGGGATTTCAACGCAGGTATTAACGGCGAATGGAGAAATGTGGCATTATATTAACTGATAGATTCTCACAACCTCTGACCAGCGTGCGGTTTTGGGCAGTCAATTTATTGTCTGATCATATAAATTTGTCTGAAGCTCATCGTGTATAGAATTTACTCGATCAGGTTTGAATAGATTTTTTTGAATGATATTATTGACTTACAATTCGATGTGAGGAAAATGAGGTTCCTCAATTTTATCTCCTGACAGGGATTTGTATTTTAGAATCAGCGATTAAATGGTAACCTTTTAGTAACATCCAATATCTTGAATGATTTACCGTAAATACCCGCGTATAGGACGATACCATGTATAGGACGCAGTGGATATTTGACCCTAAAAACGATGGAAAAGCTGCGTACCTATGTATAGGACGCATCTAATTTTAGTCCTTAATTTCCATTAATTTTTATAGAAACGGTGAACTTAAGTCAATCACGGTGAACTCCATACAATAGCTATGATCGTCGTGTGTGCTGATTGCTGACTCATTCATCCTGTCAGTCAGCAGATGTCTGTCTAGCCTATGTAGACTATCGTGGAAAGTGTACTTCTCATTCTTGGGCGTCATGCCGAATGATTGGATGACATTTTTAAGGAAAAGTTTCTGCTCCAACGAGAGTAAAATACTACTCCATGATTGGTTGATATTACACTTTCATGATATTACACATCGGCAGTATAAATATTCTACCTATTACCGGTGTTTTTAAAGATACAGTTCATTATTACCTTCAACATGAAGAAGACAAAACGACAGAGCTATACTTCAAACTTTAAAATGGAAGTAATCAAGTACGCGAAAGAACACGGGAACCGGGCAGCTGAGCGGCAATTTGGTCCGACTGAATGCGTGATCAGAAAATGGAGAAAAGCCGAAAGTACCATTAAAGAAATGCGAAAGGTGAAGAGGGCGAACAGAGGCTCGAAGGCTCACCACCCTAACCTGAAAAAGGCGCTCATTAAATGAATTCAAGATACTCGTCGAGACTGTCTGGGGGTCAGCACCACTACCGTTCGTTTACAGGCACTAAGATTAGCGAAAGAGCAAAGCATTGCAGATTTTGAGGCGTCAATGAACTGGTGCATGAGATTTTTTGTAAGAAATAACCTATCAATAACACGAAGAACTAAATTTTTGATATTATGATAAATGCAAAATTTTTATAATAAAAGTATCCATGGATAAGACGCACCTGGGTTTTTAGGGCAACTTATGATGAAAAAGTGCGTCCTTTGCGCGGGTATTTACGTTATTTATTAAAAGATAGGTATAAACTGTTCAAATAAACGAAAACAACGAAGATCTTCAAAAATCAGTCGGTACGATCTAAGATAATTCAAGGTTTATAATGGTCTTAATAGCAATCAGCATAACAGTAATCATAGAATTCTAAAATTGAAATGTACGTGGGTATAAGTAGTCGGTAAACGATTAATACAATGAAAACTCGTCTAATTGAAGTCTAATTAAAGTCATACATGCTAGTTCAGTGAGAAACTGTTGAAGGTAAACTGTTCCAAATAAAACAGTCATGGACAGAATAAAAATACATTCTACATTTTGGGCAGAATGGGGTACCACTAGCATACATTCATGTGTCCGATAATTTTTCGTATCCATTCGCGTGAATAAGGAAGGGTTTAGGGTATGGAATATTTTGTATAGTAAATGAGGTATCCCTTGATTTGTCTATAGGTGAAGTCGAACAGATTCATATGAGCTATCCTGTTTTGCTAGGCTTGTTACGGATGCTGAGAACTAGTTTTGTTTTGCGGTGATAGATTCGCTGCATGATTTGTACATCCTTATTAAACCACAGAGACCAAGACTACATAGCGCATTCCATGACTGGTCTGAATTATGTATTCAATATCCTTGGAAATATTTTGAGCGAAAATTTCCAGAATACCCGTTTGAGCAAATTAAGGACACGTGTTGACTTTGATAAGGCAGTGTTAGTTTGTAGAGAGGGTTCTAAACTAGAGCAAATCCTAAAGAATACATATTGGGATTATGGCCAGTTAAACCTTAGAAAAAGGTGGTTTGAACACAGATGTGTTTGATCAGAATATCAAAACGACCAGTGAATAAAACTCACCGAGATTACCGTTTATTGAATTGTGATCCGTTGATGGTCGGCTAGTGTTTTCAGATGAAGGTTCTTTTAAAATTTCTATGCATTCTATCCGTTACAAAATAATGTTATTGCTGACCCCCTATGGATAATGCATTTTCATCGCAAGCGCATGGTGATCTTTTGCTCCACGATATTTCAAAATACTAAGCAGTTCATATCACTTGAACTATTAGCTTGCAGCGGTCATACTGATAACAATCACATAGCTGATGAATGACAAGTGTTTCCATGCGCTCTCTAGGAAACGTCTACTTCTCTATTAGTTATTTCATAGGAAAGATCATGTTTCATTGAATACACATACCCCGGTGAACATCGGCAAATTATTCGTCGTGTCTTGCGTAGATGATTTAGCTTTTGTTGCCACAAGGTAAAGTATTCAGTGTGCACGGGCTCTAAACCATGTTTTTCACCACCAGCAGTTTGCAATTTCTAAGATATGACAGTTCATATTAAACATACTGGAAGCTGTGCTGTCAATCCAATGATTCATTATGGTGTCCAGCAAGATGTAATGTGTTGTATTTGGATCGAAATAAAATGATGTACTGGTTCAAACTAACATTTAAAAACAATGATTTTGCACGCTATCACGGTTAATCAAACAATGAATTCATTTTTGTGCATTCCCGTACTTTTTTGACCTTTTACTGGTTCATGATTAAAAGCCAGTTATCTCATGCTTATGATGTCATCATCTTTTCTCTCAATAAAATCGTACATTAGCAGCCGACGAGAGACAACTGAAGCAGTGCTGTTAGAAAAAGTGTTATTTGATGACTCGGAGAAACTTCGAAACTTACTAAATGCGATTGTTAAAGAGGAGTGAACTTCGGATGTCAAGGTAGAATGGTATAATAATGTTGAAGGTTCTTAAAGGGAAGCAATTAAAATTCTCTATTTGATCATTATACTTACTGCACAATTTGCCGAATGTCTTGATTTAATCAGTAAAAACTACGTATAACAGCGCCAGATTTCCTGACAATTCTTGAAATTATCTTTATGAGTAAATCAAGTTTACGATTGATTTTCTATCGTTATGTTTCGGAGTGAACTCTAATAGATATAACCCGTAGGTAAATTTTAATGAAAATTTAACATATATTTTGCCGGCGTAATTTATAAGAAATAAGTCAGTTATTTCTGCATTCTTTCCGATCAGACTTTTTATTTAAAAGCGTGGTGATCTTGGTTTCTAGAATCTCATGCAGGACATTTTTTCGACCAGCCCCGAAAATTGCCTGTGTTGTAGCTCTTCCATAATGATTGATGGACTGTGATTGGATTTCGTAGTAAACAGAAGAATTTCAGTTTAATGAGAAATCTATCGCTCGATCAGGTTTATTATTAATAGGATGAATATCTAGTTGTTTAATGGTCAATAAAGGCCTAAAAAATTTGCGTACATGCAGTAAAACCGTGCTGTCTCTGCAGTGAAGACTTGAGAATTGCTCGATTATTCTTTTCAGCTACTAAGCTTATTAGCATTTGTTTATCTTATAGTGACACCATGAGAGTTTTTTTAATTTCAATTAAGAAAATGAATGACCTTTTTAGGCTCAAATCCGTTCTGACATGTAGAACGCCGGAAGTGTTTATCCCTTTATATACGGCGATTGTCAGGCCGCATTTAGAATACTGCGTGCAAGCCTGGAGTCCCTTCTTTCAAAAAAACATATTACTATTAGAAAGAGTCCAACGACTGGCTACCAAAATGGTTGAAGGTATGTTTGGGAAACTCTACGAAGAACGTCTAATTTTTTTAGGTCTCTTCTCCCTTCGGCGTCGGCGTCTACGGGGTGACCTCATAGAAACTTTCAAAATCCTGAAAGGCTTAGGCGACAAGGGCTGTCAAATCCTGTTCTCTCGAGCAATCAACCCCTCAACTAGAGGACATACATTGAAGCTCGCGAAAAACCACAGCCGTCTGAATCTTAGGCAACACTTTTTCAGTGAAAGAGTGGTAAGCTTCTGGAACAAGCTGCCTGAGGAACTAATAGCTTGCACATCAATAGGTGCATTCAAAAGGGGTTTAGATGCCTTGTGGCTTGGGCTTTTCCCAGACTTTTTCCCGTGAATATGCAGGTTGTCTGTCGTCAGAATTTTCCATTTTTTTGTTCATTTTGAAATTATATGGTCTTGACCACAATTTTAGAAAAAAAAATCCTGTTATATAATACCTCGTTTTAAATGTCATGTTTTAAATGTACGCACCAATTTTCCATAGCTAACCTCTCACCGGCTTGGTGAAGAGAAACCCTTTGCGTTTTTCTCAGTCGCAGCTACAAATTCTGGGACCAAAGGACGGCTTGAAAAGCATCGGACGTACCTTCGCATACGACGAGGATACCAGAGGAAAATGAACCAACTTTGGCAGTGGTGGGCGCTCCTTTGAAGCATTCCACAGACGGAAAATCTGGACGCTCGATTGGCTTATCCTTTGGTGGCGCGATCGTCGAGGATATCCAAATCACACTAAGAAAAAACGCTTTGGCAGTGGTGGTTGCTTCTCGGCAGCTTTCCACCGAAAGAAATTCTGGACGCTCGATTGGCTCGTTAGCCACATACTGTCATGTGCAAACTGAACTGAACTGAGCTGAACCTTATCTGAGCATACATAACATTTACATTTTAATTATAGGCAGCATTATATAGGCTCATCTAGGCTTAATCCGAACAAGTAGTCAGTTGCACGTCGCCTAGCAGTATGATGGACATTATTTCTAGCTGATTTAGAAAGAAAGCAATTGTTCGGCCGTTAGTACTCGTTTAAACTTCAAAATACCCAACGCATCCCATCCAAGGCACCTGTAATCACCAACACAATGACTTCGGAGTATCCACTCGTTGAGATTTTTTAGATCATATCCGGAAAAAGATAATGTGAATGTGCGGCATTCGAACAATTTTCAGTGTAAAATGGTGAAGCAAAGAAATATTTAGGTGTCCATCGTTTGCATTTTAATCTTCTACATGTTTTACTAATTACTAGTTGCACTGGTGAAGCGTAATCGTTATATTTTTCAAGGATCACCCATGACAGCACTTTTGATCAAGCGGCTGCTCGATAATTATTATGTAGCACCGCTGGCAAACCACGTCAATATTAAGGAAAACAATTATGCGCGCTGCACAGCGATATTTTGCTGTAAGAAATTATATATGTGCTAGTGAATTATCGGGCGCGTAGATTTATGTGATTTCTTAGTGGGAATAAATTATAATTAGGAAAACCACGTAATATTTCTTTGCGTGCCATGCAGCTCACAACGCTGGGTAGGTCCTCGTTCCTGACCGTTATTATTTCGACCTTTGCGTGTGTCCGTTACCATAAGAAATGCGCCATCACATTTAAAATGTTTAAATGCTTATGAAACTGACCTAATTGTCTCCCATTGATATCGTATAAAAGATATGAATGATTAGGCCGGGAACGTGAGCAATCTCATAGAAAGGTCATTTTCATTAGTGCGATCAATCAAATTGAATAACCTGGTAATAGGTTATTTTTCAATTTGATAAAGAGCGTCTTCAGAGTTTAATTCAATTTAAAATTAAACAAGGCTTACACAATTCTTACCAAAATTTAGCGGGAACTATTTACTCCATCTTGAACATTTATTGATTAGTGTAGGTGTATTGTTATGCCGGGATTGATTTTACACATTATTACATACTTAGACCGCATGTAACAAGTGGCAAATTAAAAAACCTTTTGCATGTGAAAAAGCTTTGGATTATGCATTTTATTAAATTGATTACTTCGAAAAGCAAGTAGCCTAAACTGGCAAAGCAGATTAAACGAGAAGATTCGAAAATAAAACCGCATTATTAACCGAACTTTAATACTAAACATCAACACATTATTCGTACAGCTGTTGTCCAAAGTGCGTTATCTCCGAAACCACTTCCATAGAATATTCTAGTGGATATTTTGTTTTCAAGTCAATAATAATACTATTAATAACAATAATTATAATATTTTAATATATTATATATATATATATATATATATATATATATATATAGATATATAATACATTTGGATATACCTGTCGTACTTTCATCAAATCGATTTGACTTTGGGATATTTATCTGAAAGTTTGCTCTAGAGGAACGACTCGTAAACAAGAGAGTTATTCGTATTACCACTCGTGGTTCTTTTTATGCAATACCAGTGGATATTCTGCTGTTTATTCGTCTATTTGAATCGCTTTAATGTTTCTGCTGTCAGATCAACCCTGAGGTTTTTACCACTTTCGGCTAATACTCGGAAAAATATTCAACGTGGACTCAATTTCATACCAACATTATCGAAGGGAGACTGAGTATTCTAGGCGAAATCGGGTGACAAAATCTATCTAGACCCCGTCACATCACACCAATTCCACACAACACTACCCAACTAACCTCGGCCGTATCAATATTTTTGCTTTGATTTGCACTTTCGGTTGAACCTATAAAGAAAAATGTATCTAATGGAATATCACCTCCGCTACAGGGGATTAGAGAACTTCTTAAACTATTCATTTCCATTGATTTGATGGGTTGAAATAGATCCAAAATGTGTACCGGTCATCCAAGGTTGGCTGTGCCAATCTGATCAACAGCGGCATTCAATTAAAATTTTAGAGGTAACTGCTGTTCGCCAAACACTCGTCAACTGTGAGAAAGTGTCAGAACGAATCACTTAAAATGTCACCAATCAATGACTCTGGAGGCGATATCGCTCCTGAATGACGAAAAGATCCCTGATTTATGCGACATGAGACCAAAAGAAGATTGGCATCTTTTGCCAAATGTCCAGTAATGCAGCCTAGAATATCGTATGCTGAGCATAGAGATCAGCATGCAAACCTTGGAGGCATCAGTGAAGGTTCTGGTCACATTTCAGAACTATAAGTTAACCAGTATAGCTACCGAAAAACCGGAAAACATTGTCTTTAATACCAATCAGAAAAAATATATAACTCCGCAGATTATTTCATTCGAATGTTTAGTTGCCCGAAACTCTCTTGATAGAAAAAATGACAAAACTCCAACGTCAGCTCACCCAAAGGTTCAAGTAAAACACCTAGTTATAACACCTAATGTCACAGTGCAGAATACATCTATAAGAATAATGAAATCTGTGCTAACATACAGAAATCAGTGAGACATCTTTTGTGAATAAACAGACACACGACCTGGATCATGATGGGCTTGGAAACCATAACACATACAGCAGTTACTTGTTTGGTTTGCCATCCAAGTTTTCTGCATTGGATTGACGAACCATGCTAACCGAATAAAACACAATGTCGTGGAACATAAAAAGGAATCATTGAATTCTTAATTTATACGTGAGTGTCCTGAGTACAAAACTCGGATCTACGCCAACATACCTTTGGTCGAAATGGAAATACCGTCTCGGTGTTCGTGAGAAAAGTAACGAGCACAGTCTAATCGATCTCGGAGTTCAAAAACTAACTTTTACAACACGTGTTATGATAGATTTCGTCCAAATACTTGGCAAATACAAAAGAGACATATCCCCACTGATGTCAGAATAAGCACAAAACGCAGCCTCAGCAACATGAGCTGAAATACGGTCTAGGCACCAGCAAATTTATTGTACAAGGTTCGAGCTAGAGGATACTACTTAGTGTATTTAGCGTCTGGACTCGGGACAGAAGTGCATCTTCGATGTAATTTACCCATTACTCACTTTATCGAATGCCTACAACGATCGGGTGTTAGAAATGTTGCGCTGCGCGAGAAATTTATGATGGACTCAGTTCCTTATATTTCAACCGTTCCAGCTTTACAACTTAATATACTATACTCAACAATCACATGATCATACATGCTGTGAGATCATGAACTCACTTCTTTGTACAATCACTTTATTCGAAGAAAGGCCTGTGCACAGGAGTGACAGATACTGTCATGGAAACAGCTGATACCTTGGCCACATTTTATGCGCAAGTCTTTTTCTCAAAAATGTATGTCAATACCAACGACGTTACTCGGCTCAAAAGAGGCTGAAAGCCTAACTGTTGTCAACGTGAATCCTACTGTTGTGTATTAACGCTGGCTGAACGTAAACAAATATTCAATAAAGTCAACATCACACCTGTTACTCTAAAGTCGTTTGAGCTGGACCTTTGTGGTTCTCTATGTGATATATTTAAACACTCAATAAATACGCAGTTTATTTCAACCGACTAGAAGATTGGACACGTTGTACGAATTTACATGGGGCAGCTGTTCGGATCCGAACAATTACCGCACTGTGACGTTTTCTTCAGTGATTTCTAAAGTGTTGAAACGATTAGAGGGCGATAGTTTTATCAGACCATAAAACTCTGTTTCACGTACAACATGGGTTTGAAAAAAACGTATTTATACCTACTTCACTTGCTCACAATTCTAAACAATTATACGCAAGCATTAGGCGGCTGGAGTTGTGTACACACTTGTTACTTAAATATATCTGAAGATTTCAATCGTGTCGATCACTCTTTACTCCTTTAAAAGCCGTAATATGCCAGCATCACTGGAAATCCGCTACCTGATCTCGTAATTTATCTACCTGAATGCAAGGAAAAGTCAGTAAAGATGGCGAAATTTCCTGGGCTAACAAAGAAACAAGAAAGGTCCCACAAATATATACTACAGGAATTAGTATAGGGCTAACTCATTTTTATCATAAAAATTTTACTTGAAGGCTTAAATAAGCTGCATCAGTGGTTAATTGAAAACAAACTGTCCTTCAACTTCTCATAAACACTTGCCAGTCGAACACTTGAGTAGATTACATCAGAGAAGGATTTTTATTGGGTTATGCAAACAGTTGAAGAACCATTCTGCAGTACGAGATCGTCTATAAGCGTGCATGTAGCATACGCGTCTGCTCTAACGAATTTTCTGGCGTTTTCCACCGCATTCATTGAGTAAGATACTCAATACCTACATTCACCTAGTCGTAAACTATAAAGCGCTATCTCAGGCATAGGTGTTGAAAAAATATCACACAATTCGAAAGGTTTTATCCTAAGGTAACCAAAATGGTTAGCGGTGTGTATAATCTACCTTTTGAACGGCTGTCGCGACTCGGATTGAGAACACTGATATCGTATCATTTGATCTTGTGTTTGAATACAGTTGGCTATAACCATGTATCCAACAATGAATTCAAGCTCGATCATTTTCTACCAATCCACCACTCTATCAGAACACCAGGATCAAAATCTTAAAGTGAATCATGCACAGTGTGAATACCGTCATATATCCGTACGTTTTTATACCTGACATATTTCATGAGTACAAATTAGAGTCAATCGATGCGTTTGCACATAAAATGCTTTTGGATAGTCTTTCGAGTTGACAATAACATGTCAGCAGTCAAAATACAAGTAGCGAAAACCGGAAAGATTTCCAATTGCATCGAACAACTTTTCTAATGCATGAAACTTGATAATAGATGCGTTGGATTCTGCACTCAATAGAAAAATGCCTCAAACAAGTTGCGCTTGTACCAATTTTCCACTGTTTCAAGCGCATGCGGATCGTGATTCTACTGTCTATACCTGATGAGTGCAAACAGCACGATACCAGTCGTGGGGTGAGTGTGTGTGTGTGTGTGTGATGGAAATGCATTCAAATGAAACGATGTCTCTTTATCATGAAAAAAGAAAGTCTGTAATGAATCGGTGAGAGTAGTTTATTGGTAACGTTTTGCTTCTTGCTCAGAAGCTTCGTCAGATCAAGGGTGTCAGTACGAACAGAGATCAAGCTCAAATTCTCAACGAGCGCAGAACCCACCATGGACTGTGCAGTTCTTAACCATCTTATTATTGGTCAGGTGAATAAAATTTAAGCTTGATCTCTGTTCGTACTGACACCCTTGGTCTGACGAAGCTTCTGAGTCAAAAACAAAACGTTACCAATGAACAACTCTCACCGATTTATTACATACTTTCTTTTTTCATTATTATGATTCCCCGATCGGTCACGAACATTTTCCATTACATTGCTGTCTCCTTATCAATTCCAAAGTCGCCTGAACTTCTAGTGATTAGACGACTGAGTGACAATCTCAAACATAAAAATTATAATAAAGATGGTAAGAAACGCTATGCACAAAGTTAGTCGAACAATCGAATAGAAAGATAAAATTTTACATATATTACATTCCTATCGTGCAGTGGTGCATCACACAGGATAAACAAATGGTGCCTCACGGCAATACGATTTCCACAGAACACATTTGTAAACCGATAGCGTCTCACATCCGAGAGCAACACCATGTTCGTTATGTGCTCTTTAAAAGCTCCTTTATCGAAAATAGATTCCCAATATTGGTACCAACATATTGCTTTTCTCTATTGAATTATAATAAACCCCAGTCTCGCCTAATAAATTCCAGGCTAAATTTGACACACAAAATTTTCCTATTTATAGATTAATGAACGCGATGGCATACCTTGATTGTAAAACCACCCAACTTGAATATTTGAAGGTTTGAGTATATCTTTGTTAAATTGAGGTGAGTAGCAAATTTCATGTATAATTAATGGCGGATAATAGTACATAGCAGCGTTAGAATAATAAACTCCCGTTGAGCGAGAGCTAGCTTAAGTTTAAAAACTCTTTGACGCAATATAACATTAAAAGTCTACAACGAAAAATATCAATTTTTCAGCATTTTATAGACCAAAAAGCCTAAGTGATGAAAATAGTTTATGATAAATTTGATGTCTTATTGTAGGAGTAATATGTCAGGTCAAGAGGACCAAATCTAGGTACCATTTCTACTCTTAACGACGAATACGTTGTTGACCTACTTTCCGAGGACAATCGAATCAATTTTATACACTTCTTCTCTTGAGAATACTGTCCGCTTATCGATAAGGCGGTACAGCATTCTTTCAATAAGCAATGACAATCTATAGTGCCATTTGTTAGCTTATATACTATCTGCACTTGCCAAATAGCACTACTATACTACAAATTTAAGCTTCAAATGAATCAAAATTATTATCAATAGACAGATTTTTGGGACTTACCTTTTTGACATCCACTCCTGATTCAATCAATAATTCATTTCCCGTTTTGTATCCACGAAAACTCTTCTCCTCGGCTTCGGTAAATCGCCTATCATGATTTTTATTCCGACAAACGTCCATCAACATTCGTACTGTGATCGGTTGCTTGTGACTACGCATCAAAAGGTTTTGTACCTCGGTGGACATTCTTTGAAAGATATCTTTCGATTTCCACGATTTAAAGAGGAGCTTGACCTCTTCTTCATCTGAATCACCACTCCCATCTTCATAATAGTCCCGATGTAAGGAAGGGCTTTTCGCGACACTTTTTGTTTTGCTTTGACCAGAATTTGATTTATCTGGAAACTTTGCCTTCAAAAAGTCGTCTATATCGGTGTGCTTTGTCGCGTAAGATCCAGATCCCTGGGTATTGATGGAGCTCCTTCGTTTATCACCTTGTTGTGACAATCCTGGCGTAAGATTTCTGTTATCGGATGTGAGAGTATCCTGGCGAATCGTCACTTCAGAATCACGAGAGTAACGTGAAACTTCCGGTTTACCAATATGTGGTCTCCTTCTGACTACGTTTTCACGGTTTGGTGCATCGTTTGCCCGATCATTGACATCCCAAAGTTGTGAACTGCTCATTTCTCCAGCGGACGGTGGATCGGCATGTTGTAAGGCATTTTGTCTTTTCCATTCTGTGACTTTCTGTATAGGATCTTGTTGAACGCCTAACTCATCTGTGATCAGACTACGTTGTGGGTGTTTGGCAAAATCCTTTCTTCTTTGCTCATCGCCTGCTCGAAGTCCTGCTTCTTTTTCAGCCAGTTCAGCGGCGATTTGTTTGCGACGCTTAATTTCCTCCTCAAGTTCTTTACTCTTTAGTTCATCTTTTTCCCAGCGAGCTTTACGTTCCATTTGCCTCAGTCGCCGTTTTTCTCTGTCAATTTCCAATTGAATCTGATTTTTCCATTCTTCTTCAAGCATGCGATCTCTTTCTAAACGCCGTTGTTCAACAAGTGACATGTTTTGACTAGATTGAGTAGGAGATACTGGCGGTTGTGTTTGGGCACGCGCCTTAGCGGAATAATCAATGCCGTAAACTGACTCGCGCCACGTACCTCGACCTGCGTTCGGGTTCTGTGCTTCATTACTATCCTGGCGTTGTAACTGTGTCAAATATCTACCACCGATATTTAACCTCCTCGGTACATTCATTTTCATATTAGATCCAGGCGAGGACTTTGCTGCCGGCAGTAGGATGTCATCTGTTGTTTGACTACCGTTTATCACAGTTTGTGGTCTAGGTGATGGTCGTTGCATTTTCTCTGTCTTCGTGGCCGAAATTCCGACGAGTCGACTTCGAAAGTTGGAATCCTCTTCTGTGGAACACGCGCGACTGGTAACAATAACGTATTTGTCAGAAATATCAAGATCAACTGCACCGTTTGTTTGGTGATTACGTGTTGTCCTTTTGTAAGAATTTTCTGCAGGATTAGAATCTAGGGAAGAGAGTGTGCTGCTAGGATAACGTCCACTGGAAAAGCTGGAGAAAGGGGAGGTAAAGTTGGTACCCGGGTTTGAAGATCGATCAATACTGGAACCACTGGATATGTAAGTGCGATCATTGTTGTCGGTTGCAGAGTAGTAACGTCCTGTGACACTCAACGGGGGTTTGGAAAAGGAAGTTGAAGCAAACGGAGAAGCGGGAGTCGAGGAAAGACCACCGTATGAGCGACCGAATTGTATTCCTTTCAAATAATTTGTAGCAATCTGGCATAAAGAAGCAACGCACGTTATTTAATATTATGATAAGAAAAGTATTTCGCTTAATGAAAGTATTTTGAGTAGTACTGGTGAATTCATAAAGTAGAAACACATTTGCTGAATCATTTAATGCTGCAAATTCAGGATCCTGCATAGGTTCAACAGCTGGACATTATGCCAGGTTGATCGAGGAATAGCTTGCATAACTTATTCACAAAATGAGATCATGAGGCTGGATATAAAAAATAAAAAAAAATGAATCACTTTGACTTCAAGGATAAATTCAACAGGAACGGAGATGGCAAACAAAAAGTCGGATTACAAGAAATGCAAGTCAGTTTTAACAAAAGAGGCTTGACGGACATAGTGTGCTCCAACTAAACTAGGAAATATGAACTAATTTGTCTCGGAGGAATGAGAGTGAATATGTTTTTCATCAGACACTGATTGATTGAATTCCTTGGATTCTAATTGCTCACCACGAATCAGCTGATGCGATTTCGAGATAGCAAAACAATCACCTGCCATGGAAATCTGAATGAAATAAAACCAATGTGACTTCAAATTTTCGCAACGCTCAAGAAACGTAATTTTACTGACTTTGCTTGATGATACTGAAAAAACAGAACATCTATTGGCGTGAAATTGCATAAAATATGTGTTCCCTAGACACCGGTTATTTCCATAAAGTTTTGATTAATTGACTCAGCCCCTTTACGTGGATCGCTTAGTTAAATCTAGCTGAGCCAGTCCTCGTTTCATGCAACGTTGTTTACCGCTTTTATATGTTGAGGGGCTTCGTTGAAACTAATCTCACTGTCCCGAACGGATGAACGCAAACAGCCCGAAGGCGATAGTGGTGGGTAAGCATGACGAATGGGAGAAGTAGCATATCAACAGCACACCATTCAATTTCAACTAGATGCGAGAATAAATAATTTAGCAATAAAACTTCTGTACAATAAACTCAAAATCATATTATAAATATGGGCTAAATTAATGTAATGTTGTAGTTGTTGCTGCAAAATATAACTTTTGTCATCCATAAGCGCATTGAGAGATTGACCAGGAATCAGTGTGCAATTCCTTGTTTGAACATCGTGGTTCGTGTACGAACCCTGTGTAACAGTGGCATTCAAATAAATTTGTAAAGAAATCTGAGCTGTTTACGCATTTTTCGCACCTTTGCTTCATATTCTCTGGTCTGTAGATGAAGTTTCTGTATAGCGTGTCTATAAATGGTATCTTTAATATCACCTCAGTAAAAGAAGGTTCAACCAATGTTAGGAGGGCACCCCCTGTCGTATAGACAGTGAACGAACTATCGATTAATCGACCAATCAATCGATGGTGAGTTCCAATTGTGATTTTTATTCACTGTGATATTCACACATTTGCTCAATTGTGATACTCTTTGCATTCGGTCAATACACGAGTTCAGTGACGGTTGCGTTCTCTCTGACCAAACGGGCTGGGCCAACAATAGTACAGCAAAGACATAACAACTTGGCGACGGGGAGAAAAGAACCCAGCAATTCGAAATGGCAATCACAGCAGAAGAAGTAAAATCAATACTTCAGCAACAGCAACGCCAATTCGAAGAAGTTCAAGCCCGTTTGATGCAGACACATTTGAAAAATCTGAGTGTTATTTATCAAGACAAGAAGACTGACGTACAAAACCCAGTGGTGGATGCAATCATCAAGAGCATCCCTAAATTCAATTACGACCCGGAAAGCGGTCTCACCTTCGAAACTTGGTTCAAGAGATTCAAATATATTTTTCAATCAATTTTCAAAGAAATTTTTGCCGAAGTCTTTTTTATTTAACAGACGGTATAACTGCATGAAATTGATCAAGCAGGATCGCGATGAATTTGTAACTTATGCAGGAAAAGTATGTGGTCTGCAATCAGAGAAGGATCAAGAGATTCGCACAAGACTACCGTCTCTACTCGATCAAAATCAGAAAATCAACATGACGTCAATAACAACCGAATGCCAGAGGCTGCTAAATTTGAAGCGTGACACTGCGCTGGTCAAACAAAAACCCCTGTCAGAATGAGCCGGTGGTGTCAGCAGTCAAACAGCAAAGCGGCTGGCAGAATGATCATCGTGTCGATCAAGACACCAAGCTTCCGTCCCAGTTTTGCCAATGTGACGAATGGCATTTTGCGCGTTATTGCCCATTCAAGAAGCACCGATGCCAGAACTACAACAGAAAGGGGCATAACGAAAACTACTGCCGAACAAACTATTTTAAGAGATCAGTGTTCAATGATCCCTATCCTTTCCGAAACGCTAAAATCTCACCGGAAGCACAGGACCGGTTTCGAGGTTTTTGCCTCTCATCAGCTATGCGTATCCGCTGGACTCTTCGCGTTTCGAACTAGTATTTGTGTAGACGGATGGCGCAATGTGAACTGAAGTTCGCGTCTACTCGCTACTTTATAAGTAGCTGAAGGGACTAAACTAAGCCCCAACTGATCCAACGGCGTATTGCCGCGAGGGTTATTACAACCCCAGGATAGTTCAAAGTAGAATACCATTCCGAAACGCTAAAATCTCACCGGAAGCACAGGACCGGTTTCGAGGTTTTTGCCTCTCGCAATACGCCCTCGCGGCAATACGCCGTTGGATCAGTTGGGGCTTAGTTTAGTCCCTTCAGCTACTTAGAAAGTAGCGAGTAGACGCGAACTTCAGTTCACATTGCGCCATCCGTCTACACAAATACTAGTTCGAAACGCGAAGAGTCCAGCGGATACGCATAGCTGATGAGAGGCAAAAACCTCGAAACCGGTCCTGTGCTTCCGGTGAGATTTTAGCGTTTCGGAATGGTATTCTACTCTGAACTATCCTGGGGTTGTAATAACCCTCGCGGCAATACGCCGTTGGATCAGTTGGGGCTTAGTTTAGTCCCTTCAGCTACTTATAAAGTAGCGAGTAGACGAGAACTTCAGTTCACATTGATCCCTATCCTGTCTTCGCCACCTTCAAGACCCCAGAAGATGAAAATTCAGCGGAAGAAGAGCCGCCTCAAATTAATTCCGCGGAATACAAACCAAGAAGATGGGCTGACCGAAGACGTATTCCAGTAACCCGCCTGCAAGTGAATCCGAAAATGAAGTCATACGACAACCAAGCTTAAAGGGGGAGGTGTAGGGAGGGCACCCCCTGTCGTATAGACAGTGAACGAACTATCGATTAATCGACCAATCAATCGATGTTGAGTTCCAATTGTGATTTTTATTCACTGTGATATTCACACATTTGCTCAATTGTGATACTCTTTGCATTCGGTCAATACACGAGTTCAGTGACGGTTGCGTTCTCTCTGTCCACACGGGTTGGGCCAACAATAGTACAGCAAAGACATAACACTTAATCAGAAAATATGGTATGATTGATGAGATATATTTTCCAGAATTCCCCACCATCGAAGAATCTCACGTTAAAAAGCTGGAGCCGTATAACTAACATTCGAGTAAGCACAGACGATTTTAAACCGTCGGCTAAAATTTTCTTTTCCAGCTACGACTGCGTTCGATTTAACTTGATTTTTATTTCAAGTCATGTGATCGGTTAAATCATATCACGTTTCCCCAAAATGTTTTACTATTTGTCTCGAATAAAGTTCATATAGGATCACCCACAGTGTCAAATGTTGAATGCGTACTAGTTTAAAAACTCGAAAAAGAACTTGTACAATTCACGAGATAGCGAGTTGATCATTCAGATGTCTAAGCAGGATCGACGCAAAGAACTTTGGGATGAAATAGGCACATGGCTGAGGTGAGTCGACAGATTGAGTCTATACACCCCCCCATAAATATCACTCCATTTTGATAATCACTGACTATAAATAATTATGTTGAATGCCAAAAGCTCAAAATCAGTAGTAGGGCGTTAGTACAGGGAGTGTGAAGAAACCAAAACTGTTTATGCGATGTGTATTATGTTGATCTACTTGTTGAACGGATAGTCTTATTAGGATTGCTTTAATTTAAATCACTTCAGCTTCAACTGTACTGCGGAAGTGGTTTTATTGGCTTGTTCTCCTCCGATGAAAGAGTAAGATCAGTTTCATTTGGACTTGATATATGGGTGGAATGGTGTACCAAATAAAATCTCTAAAGTCACCATTGAACAATTTCTGCAACATTAAATGGAATCTCACATTCCCACCCTATCTTTTGACCACGTGATCAAAACGAAGTGTACATTAACGATTTGATTACTTCCAAATTGTTGTTGGCTAAAATTGAAGACAAATGCCAAGATTTAATTTCTTTTTAAATCAATTTGCCTTGATTCCGTTGACCAAGCGCTTGCGCATTATTCCCATGATTTTCACATAAACAATTCATACCGCAGCCTGGTCCTCAAGGATACAACACATGCACCCTCGACCAAGGTGCACATCATTTGAACCAATCAGCACGAAGCTGTGGTCATTATCGATCGATAGTCAGCATGATCCTCAGACAGGAATTTATTGTTCAAAATTGAGTGACAGTGATCCCAAAGTGTGGTAATTAAGCTTTATTATCAAACAAAATTACCTATGATTTAAACCGGTTAATGAACGATTGAATGATACAAGACTGCAATTCATTTCCCGAATGATTTTTTTTCTAATTACACGTGACTGTAAAATTGAATGTATTTACCAGTCTAAGAGAAACCCTTAAATTTTTCCTCAATGTGATTAGCAGATATACGCTAAATTTAGCGTGAATCTGTAAACCAACGGAATAATCGTTAGAAATAAAGTAGACGCTGGTAAAATATAATCGAGTACTCGTCACGATTAGAGTGAAGGAGAGGTAATCCTCTTCAGAATGTAGCTGGATAGTCAGGATTATTCTGCACACAAGCGCCCGGTTGCAGTTAAATATTTTGAAAATTGTTTAATATACCACATCTGCTAGGTGTAGAGTACGGACTGGTTTTAACTAATAGATAGTCGCTGGAGAACATGCGATGCAAAAGGAGATAAAACATGAGAGTTCCAAACTTTGACCCAGCTGTGTTGTGTGAATGAGATGTAAGACCAAATAAATTGTTGTAGTCGCGTGCAGCCCTTATAATTACCACCCACAGACGGATTCGGATTGTTTGTCGCCATCAAATGAAGTGTGTATTTAAACAATGCATAGATGGCGAAAAATGGTTGCCAGTAAATATTTTGTTCGATAGGTTTCGGTTCACGATCTACAAAATTTAAATATTTTATTCACAGTTTTCCCAGACGAAAGGGGTAAATGCTGGATGATTATTTTCGTTGTTGCTCACATATCTAATAAGGTATTTCACAAACCAATTCGTTTTCGTACAATGTCTAAACGTGGCTTAAGAAAGTGATTAAACATAAGCGCTTCAAGCATGGACAAAAAAGATCACAAATTAAAATTTTCAAAAGTTCAACTGCTTCACGAATTCTAGTAAACGTTCGTTTCGTGGTCAACCTTGAGTTGAATGACAGTAAGTTTACTTGCTTTCGCGATTTTAATGCTTACTCAACTGGAATCAGAGTAAATTTAACTGTTGCATAAGACGCTGTCCAGCAAAGATATATCTCGTGCTCAGGAAAAATTCCAGAAAATGTCCACTTTTACTGCTTGTAAAAGCAGGTTCAATAATTGATGAGTTACTCTGAAAAAACTGTACTTCGACATCATTGCTCAGGGATACTGGGAGATTTTTCAAAATTCAACATCAACTTTTCGGATTAATCTTTTGAAGTTTTACATGTACTACGGCTGTTGTGAACAGCTTGTAAGACACACGGCATAGTATGGTCTTTTCCTTTGAGTTGGCTGGCATGGAAGGATATCTAAGCTACGTTGAGTGAGTGTAGGCTTTTGAGGATTCAAGGATTTATGGATTCGTGGTTAAAAGCAAACACTTTGCGACACCACATGATTACGGTATGAATGAAAATGTAAAAAATTGTATACAACGAGTCCTGCCTGGGTCGTAACAGTTTGACGAAATAACTCTATCATACGATGCTATCTGAACCTCTATCTCAAATGTTTAATAATTTGCCTCAAGCTGATGTTGTACCAAAGGACGGGAAACTGGGGAAAATAACACCAATTTATAAAGGAAGATGCCGTCCTGATGTCAAAAATTACAGTCCCGTGACATTGCTGTCTTCGGTATCAAACATTTTTGAGCGAATAATAACGGCAGAAATAGTGCAACGTCTAGAAAGGAACGGACTTTTGTCAGTAGCCCAACACTGATTACAGAGAAATAGATATTGTCTAACAAACATGCTGATAAGCTAGGACGACTGAATGAGTGTTGTAGATGCAAGTGAATGTATTCATGCATGCTACCTTGATTTTTCTATAGCTTTCTACAGAGTCGATCATAATTTACTCTTGAACAAGCTACAGAAACACAGATTCATGATTACCTTAGCAACAGATACATCAGGATTCGAGTAGATGGCCTATTATCAAAGCAAATTGATGTCACTGGCGGTGTTCCGCAAGGATCGATGCTTAGACCAATACTGTCCCTGATCTACACATGAATGATTTACCAAACCCTACGACAGTAAGATGTTTCTGGTTGCCAATGACATAAAAAATATGGAGGCGATTCAGGAATGCTGATGATTATATTTTTGCTACAAAACGACATGAATGCTTTGCACCTGCTTTTGAATATGCAAAAGTCCAAGATCATGCGGATCGGTCGCGATCCTAGCTTTTCCTACCCATACACGCTCTTCGACCAAATCGTGGAGTACACCGTGGAAGAAAAAGACATGGGTATCTAAATTTGTGGTCTACATTGCGAAGCCGTTTATAAACGCGCGTCTCGGCTGCTACGTATTTTACGGCCGATATCTGGACGTTTTTCCCTGGGTTCTAGACTATGCTGCCCAAACCTGGATACCATGGCACCAGAAAGATATTTTACTTCTGTGCCGCTTATATCACAGCGCTTGTAAGCTTATTAATGGGTTTGAAAATACGCCATACGTCGAACGACTCAGACGACTGGATCTGAGGACTATTGCACGAAGGAGAATGCGAGGCGATCTTATCCTTGCATACAAAATCCTTACTACTGTTTTTCACCCCGTGGATAAATTATTCCACCTTCAAACTTCTAGCAACATCCTTCTTCATGGTTTTAATTTGGAAACACCTCATTCCAAAAGGAACTGCCGCAGGCATTTTGATTAGGTGCTGTTTGTTTTGCTTGGAATACCATATCTGCCGATTTAGTAAACTCAAAACGTTTAGCTATATTCAAATCGAAACTTGACGACTACATAAGAGCTCATCCTAATATATGGAATAGCGATTCCACTACATTTTGACGTAGGGAATTCCATATGATGGCATAAAATGGCACCGACAATCAGTAAGCGAACTTTCGATGTAAAGGGATAAGGTATGACCCAAGCGTCACTGTTTAAACACACTCTTGAAACAAGTGTCTTAAAAGGCACAATATTTCAGTGCACGTAACTTTGCGAAGACACATCGTCAGCCTAGTAACTCTATGTTTAGTTTTATTGAAGATGACAAAATATTTCCGGAGACAGGGAGCCTAGGAATCTATCGCATACTCCATCGTCAGCCGGAGGTAACAATACTAATGAGAATCTTCCAAACATTCTACATATGGTACCATAAAAATATAATCGTTAACGCGATTCTTACTGAACATACACTTGATACAACTAACGCGAATTAGATTGCGGAGTCTGAGTGAGGGAGCATTGTGAATACCCGAAAACATGACGTTCATATCCTGCTATACATTTTCGTGAGTAATTTCAATGCCGGTGCTGTTATATCTTTAACAGTTGAACCCTTTTCCAACTAGTCAATACGAAACCAATATATATTATGATTTGATGAAATTAATTATGATTTTCTACCTGCGTGATTGGAAAGCGTGGAAGCAGCGATATTTTATTTAAACTGAGACGTCAAACCACATTGTCGGGTGTTTTTTTATCATGCGGATGAACAGGTTAGCATTAAAATGTTACCCAAATGCATCTTCATTATTCATACATCGTAATTCTTGTTCGACCACATATATTTCTCCTTTGACACAATTTTAATTATATTTCCCATAAATTTTGTACAACGCTCGATTCACCGAAAGAGATAAATAACCAATATTGACTTATCCATACCGAAGCTTATTTTTAGAAGAGTGAATGAAGAATTAGTTAATTTCTTTCTCATCTCGGTTCAATTCGGTTCGACGGGAAGCACCACCAAAGCGATCTAATCTTCCTAAATCCTTTGGTAACCCACATTCCAAGTAAGGCATATTAGAGTTAACCAGATGTGTAGAACTGCGAAATCATATCTTGGAGCTTAGCCATTACTTACTCCAATCGATCTTTTTTGTCAGCTGGCCCCCATTCTTCACACTTTATGTACAGGGTCGCACTGTTCACATTTGTTGAGTTAAATTGTACGATCAACTTCATTTTGTTCGGAATGAAGTTTTATGGCGTTGGATAGGAATGAATCTGATACTGGGCTCTTAGCGGAAGCAATCAGTGAACATAAGTAGTTGGTTTCTAATTGTTGGTTGCTAGAATTAAATTGACTACGAGTGTACCTGATGTTCATAAGTACCAAAATGAACGAACGTTCGACTATTTCATGAAAAACAGCTTCCTGGATTATTATTCATTAAATCAATAATAGGTTTTAGTGTTTAAGAAAATTATTTCAGGTTCACTTGACTGCTGTGTAAATGTGTACTTAGCACACAGTGAGATCAGTGAAACGTCTTGTGTAAGAACCAAAAATAGAGGTAAAATGAAGTGATTTAATCATAAGATTAATTATTAAAAATGAATTGATGCTAAAACACAATGCGAAATGTTGTTAAGTCGATGTGCTAGTACCAGGATGGGAAATGTTAGAAAAAGATTTGGGACCGAAAGAAAACTTTGCCTTTAAGAATGCGCTTATTAATTAATTCCTTATATTTTTATCATCTCCTCCCTCCCCATTTTCTCAAAATTGTCATGAATTTCTACAACATAAAACTCATCTTCTTGACACTAATAATTGTTATCTGTATCAACACCGCAGGTGTCATGATTATGTTTATCTTTCTTTTATCCTATTTGTTATTATATTGCATGCAGATGCTGACCATAGTGTCTATACCGCATGAGTGTAAACGGCATGAATTATTATTATTATTATTATTATTAGCATCAAAAACATTATAAGCCTTAACAAGTTCTGCGTTGCCACAAGTATCTCTGTCGATATACGCATAACTAATATAAACTGTGTCTTCACCACAAGTACAAAATAGGTAAACTGCAAGAAAATGCTCTTGTGAATTCATTTTATCTGGCATTTGGCATACCGAGATTACCTTCAACGCATCTATGTACCCGTGACAAACAATTAGTCCCTATACAAGTAAAGCATTCCTATTATGCTACAAGGTGCTGGTGAAATACATGGAGGTTAAAATTTGATGTATCGTAATCGAAAACGTTACGCAACGTACCCTCTAGTCTCAAAGGGTTTCAAAGCCAAATTCATATTCCCTATGCTCCGTGCATTATGTGAGTTAGCTTGGCGCTAATTCACTGAAGACCCAGTAGTGGCCGAATGCATAATTCTCTAAATTGGAAGCCTGCTTAAAGTCAACGTGTTGACCCAGACTACGAAAGATCTTAGACTTTACAATTGCACCCAATTATAGGGCGATATACTTTTCCTTATTTTGACCATCGAGTTAGTGAAGTATCTCTGGAGAAGTTTTTAGATTTTGAGGTTCGCTTCATATTCCGAGGGAATCATACAAATGTAGCAAGGTTGACAAGGTGAACTAAACGGGATTCACGACGCATTGATGGCAATTATAAAAGAAAAGGAAGTTATCTGAATTCTTGTCTAAATATTATTGTTAACACTGGTGGTGTCGTTACAGGTCATAGTTTGTAACAGGCTCGCTTAAATACTAACAATACGGAGTAGGTAGAATTTGGTGATAATCTATTTCGCTGTGGAGACCATATCTGGATCAATTGGCCACACGTAATGTGAGACGCTTACCAGTGAAAACAAGCAAACGAAAAAAGTTTCACAAAAATTATTAAAATAAAATGGATTTCGTACACGTCTGTGATAGCTGAAAATGATCAAATGAGGTTACAGCTCTTTTTTGGGACGTGATGTGACAACAGCCTACCGATGATCAGGTAAAAATGTGTTTTGTAAATTAGTCAAGTTTCAGGAGGACTTTATTACACAACCATGAAAACTAGCGAAATTTCTAAATTGGAATTAAACATCAAGTAATTTTCGATCCTGATCCCACGTCCATGGCCTTAAAAGTGTCAATATTATGAAATGTAATTTCCTCTGTTGCTCAAACCCTTTGCACATGCTTTCAGTTGCCGGTTTCTGACTGTTTGTGCTCATCAGTTAACGTGAGTGAAATTAGTTATATTGAGTGTTGTAAAAAATGACGTAAATATAAATACTGTTTTATAGTGATGTGTTGCTCACATCCACCGTACTAACACACCACTACCGGTTTCCGGCTGTTTGCCATCATCAGGTGGAGACAGTAAGATTAGGTTCAGTTAGCCTTGAAACTGTTTTATGAGGTTTGTAAAACTAACCAGAGACTTCAAGCAATTTACCACCTAGTAATTCGATCAAACGGCAAAGAAATGACTAGCTATTTATTGCTCACATCGTCCTCACGTTTACTCTCCTTAAATAAGCAAAGCAGAAAGAAGAGTTTCAGCAAGGCATAAAACAGAGATTGGATGTTCAACAAAAATCGGATTGCATGCATCCTATTTTAAGGCGGGAAAAACAAGATTGCAAACGAAATATGAAGATCAGTAATCCTGATACAAAGATGATGGCCGTGTGACATTGTAAAAATAGAGTGAAATTGTCGGGACTCGATCAATAACAAAGCATTATACACCACAAAACTTACATCCCGACAATCGAAAACCTATTCCAACACAATGTGCACGATAACAAAAAATTCCCGATAGATGACCGTAATACTATCAACGAAATTTTAATCCACAGCGTATGATTTTCGAATGTTCGTAAAACTGGCTCTTGAAGCACCCACACGAAACAAGTTCTGCTTTCAAATCATCATCACCAACATCACCTCCTCCATAGACAAAATAATCTTTCTCTCCGACTTAAATCTCATGCCGTACGTATGTTAGTTCACCCAACATCCACGTAGGCACACGCACAAATGCGTAGGATTTCATTTGTCCAACAGTTTTGTCACCTTCCCTTTGACGCGCGGATCAAACCACCAACTCCACATTACACCGATCCGCAGAAAATGCGCAATCGCTTCAGACAAATCAGAGTGAATTGGGGAAAGTGGTTTTACATTGGGTGTTACTGATCAGTATCTGTGCTGCTTGCTGGTCGGAATTTTGTGTAATGCTGCACTTGTTGAACAGTACGCATGGATCACGTTAACGAGAAATGGTAAGTTATTTAAACAATCCTTGAAAGTGTTCATATTCATATGACCATAATCAGTTTTGATTTTTCGTTTTTACAATTGTACATTGCCTAACCTGTATAAATAGAATATTAATAAGACCGTGTTTCAAACTATAAAATCCTGGATGGTCATCAATCTTTTTCTTAATTCTTTCTCAGTGTTTAAGTTCTTGTAGTATAGCAGGTAGTTGCTGTGTATCAATGAAAGAATGGTAGGAAAATTGACATTTGTTTTAGATTGGATTTACACAGAATGCAAATAACGCTTCAGAAATCAATATGTAGTGAAATATGATGTTTGAATAAAACGATCGTAGTTGCCCTCATTCCTGACAAGCACAAACAATGGTTACACAATGCATGTAATAACCACCTATCATCAGGATAAGGGATGTCATTCAAATGTTATTTTTCTAATGGCTCCCTGGAAAAGTCTCGACATAGCGCGTGCAAACAAAGCAACAATCATCGTGTATTTTTGGTGTATTGATGCGATTTCTGGCAGTTTTATAGCATAATCTCTGTTATAGTTTTTATTGATTGTGTCACGCTGAACTAAATGAAATTATACTAAAGATTGGCGGTGTATAGTGAAATGTAATAAAATGCATCGAGAACAATTACGGCATCTTCAGCACCCTTTGACGAGGCTAAGCTTGACTGAAGATTTACTTACTCGGGTAACGAATTCTCCCACAACTTCTAACGTGAGTTATGGAAGTCGATCAGTATGCACTGATAATTTGTTACCTGCTCCATCTCTGGAACCAATACGAATCTAGTTTCAAAACTACCACCATGGCACCTTGACAAAATTCTGGCTAGTTAATTTTCTTCGCGCATATTCATATAAATTATGGTTATCATATTATGCTCAACTATTAACTTCTTCGTATAACAATTGGGGATCTTTCGAAAGGTAGTTTTTCTACGGATTTTTATCACCAAGACACAAATAAAGCTCAACTTGACGAAATTTTTGCTTCGCTGCAACAACACCGAAAACAGGTTTCATTAATAATATATCCATGAAAGGGGATTTTAAACCATTATTGATGATTTACAAACAGTAGTATAGTAACTATGTGTCACTTGAATACGTCATCTTACTGCTATTCGTATTCCAGTCAGTAGAAATTCGTTTGCCTGCAAGCGCTTTTGTGGTATGTTCAGACCGATTTCTTAATCCCTCTCTTCTTGTATTCATCCACACTTTTGTATTGCTCGGCCGCTAGTTTAACCACAATTGCCTCAAAAGACGCCGTGTCTATCTATCTGGTCAGCAGCAATTCAGGTGCAAGCACTATTTCTCATGAATACAGATTCGAGACTGCAATCTCCCTATTATGATCGATTCATCAATATCAGCCTCACTGATACTAATTACACACCTCTTGAAATGTCAAGCATTTTTCAATATTCGATGGAAACCTCTAATGCTACTTTCCAGCAACAAGGATCGCTTAATCCATTTTCTTTAACATATCATTTGCTAAAGGAGTATCTTATCTAACAATTAAGGTTTATTTATCTTATTATTATGATATGCATATGATTGTGCTACTGTTTTATGCGTAATTAACGGTTTTTCTCTTAATACATTAAGATTTTCATCAATTACGGATAGAACATTTTCTTTCTTTTTTATTCAACAGTAAAGTAGCATTATCGAGAGACACTTTTAAATGCATATAAACATGCATATAAAAGGGAAAACTTTATAGTATGCTATTGTTAGGCTGAAAGCGTAACTCTAGGAGGATTGTACGAACTGTAACACGCGATCCGATATAATGCCGTTGAATGCGAGGGGTCGCGTGTTCTGATGCATCGATCTCGATCGAAACTGCGTGTTGATCTTATAGCCATATCGCCTATACCCTTAAGTGTTCTGAAAGACCCTTACTACAAGGATTCCAACAGCAATTTATCGTATACTCGACAAGAATGGTTTAACTACTCTCCTATATAAATTTTTATTTATCTGTTGTTGTTGGCCTCCGTCGGCCGATGTCGACCATGGATGTACATCACATCGCATGAATTTCATGTTTTGCAACTTTTTGAATGACTAAACAGTCCGATTCGGGAGGAACAATCTCTCCCGCAGCGCTTGCAACGATAGTCAAAACTCTGTTGTATTGCATCAGTTGCACGCCGGCGGCGTGATCTGCGTTCAGCAGCCAGGAGCTGTATTTGCTCCTCCCCGCTTGCAGTCGACGCTTTACACAATGCCTCCAAAGTGAGCGGTCAAGAGCAAGTTCTTCCCAGCTTGCGGGGTCAATGTCAAGAGCTTTCATATCTCTTTTGCAAACATCTTTGTACCGCAAGTGCGGTCTGCCCAATGGTCGACTTCCTAATTGCAACTCACCGTAGAGTAGATCTTTCGGAATACGACCATTTTCCATTCTATAGACATGACCAAGCCACCGCAGGCGGCGCTGACGTAATAGGGTGAACATGCTATGTAGACCAGCTTTTATTTATCTAATTCAGAGATTAATTCTCTGGGCTCACAATGTATTTACAGTTAAGTAATATTTGAATCCTCCTTTTTCAAAGTTAATTAAAGGGTTGGTTGATAGTCGGTAGACCGCATCCAAACGGTAGGGAGCAAGATGGTGAAAGCTAACCCAGATATTTTCATTCTTGTTCACAGGGAGTATTTGGGATTTGACAGGGCATGGGTTACACTATAGTGATTTAATTCGCGTGAATCTGAGCATTGACACAGCAGTAGAATAGTAAAGGTCAAATGCTTAAAATTAGCTTTTGTGTATGATGGATGGGTGAAAACAGAAATGATTGCTGATGGCAGGAGTTGATAGCTTATTGGGTTAATACTATTGACCTATACTCCAAAAATTCTAAGCGAATGTATTCCATGCATGTTTTATTTAATGATCCAAACATTTCGCATCTGTTTTCGCTATATGCTGAAGGTGGTTCATCCTCGTTCCTTTCACGGCCTTGGGAACTAATTGAACTTTATCGGAACCAAAGAGGGCACGAACCGCACGGTTAACTGCAAGTTGCGCGCCACAACGTTTTGCCGATAATATACTACCACTTGATCCGATCATAACGACGACTATATACTAGTTCCAATTCAAACAGAACATTTCATCTAATGCTAACTTTTGCACTGTTATTCGTCTAATGGGTTGCCGTTAACCTATTCACTCGGGCACAGGTGGCGACTAATTTGATTTAAAATTGGATGATGGTAAAAGCTTAAGTGTGAAAACTACTTAGGAGTGGCATAACAAACATCTGGATTTCTCTTCAGTATAGAACAGATTTTCGACGGTGGGTTATTAGTGGACAAACAATGAACAGACTACAGATCTTGCACAGTAATAAGAAATTCAGCATGAATGACTAAATATACATCTTAAATCAGTTTCGGGTCGTTACATTCTAATAAGTTCACAGTAATGACCATAGACGTCTAGTAGCGAAACTTTATATATTATCTGCATTTCTTATGGCTCATTATTATGTACAAAGTAAAGCAAGGATTATTGTAGTTCGAAGCGTTGTGTTACTATACAGATGAGACAAAACTCCGGGGCATAACGTGAAGATGTTTTGATTTACATTTAAGAACCATAATACATGCTCTGCATGGTATTAATCGATGAGGAGGGTGCCAACCTAACACAGATATTAGCACAACGACGCCGATTAATTATTTCATGCATGAACCAGGTTGCTAATTATCTCGCAACATATTTCACAGCGGTACGTCAAGAAAATTTTGGAATGAAAACTCACACTGTAGACACGATCAGTTCACCACCGAAGAGTATCAAACATGAACACTCGGAAAATATGCAGAGCATTACTCTCCAACCGAAGACAACACTCGCAAACCGAAAAGAATTCAGATTTCGGAAGAATTGCGTGAGAACGGTTTGAACGATCAGTATTCGGAAATAGGAGTAGATGGACAAAGTCAATCGCCATTGAACGATTCGCAAATCGTCCGGGTGAGTGAAACCAATACAGTCAAGTGATGGCTTGGAGTGAACCGTTCGCCACGATATCGATTGACAGATCAGCTCAAAGTAACACCCGTCATAGACAGGTTGAAGACATGATTTCCCAATAAAATATAGCCCTGTGTTTTATTATTTGTCATATGCGTAATATACGCTTTGACCAATCGGCGTTCTCTTCTGCTATGGAATTCGTGTATGAACGTGACTAACGTTTGGGAGGTTGACCTCATGGGTGAATGGGGACGCAATTGGCAAATGAACGCGTAAACCGGGGGTGAAGCATTTCACGTTGCGACGAAACTTGCGTCTTCGAAACTTATGCAAACATTGTAGTAGACGTTAGCACAGAAAACGCGTTCCGGCTTCAATTGACCTGAATCAATTTTCACCCCCACAACAACATCATGTTTGAGAGATGCGAAGTTAACCGCTGCGCCATCACAGACTTCAGCTATATATGTATATAATATGGCGTGCTTGCAATGTACATCCAGGGTCGAAATCAATCGAAGGAGGCCAACAGGAATACCAAGAGAGAGTGAGAGTAATAAAAAGAAATCACGCGAGCAATTGAAACCAGTGGGCTCTCAAAGATTTCGGTTTCATCGTCTGCCAAAGACACAAAGAAAAAACACCCCAATGTGACCGATGCTAGCAATTTTTAATTCGACGATCATGCACGAGCAATGTAGTTGTGCTAGATGCTAGATACGACCCGAAAGCGTTTTTAACGCAACGTAGCATACTGGATTCCTTCACGTTTGTTGACCAGGTAAATAATGTATACTCGTGACAAAATTTATGCTTTCCTTGATGTTTCTTTTTGTTTACCAATCTACTGCTACTTGAGACCGTTAAAATTTCCTGTGATAAAACGGTTCGTGAAAACTTTAACATCCCACTTACAATTAGAATTTTGAAAGTTATGCTATTATTATTACGATGTACAATAAATGTGTAATATCATTTCGGTGTCAAAATTTATCGTCGAATCAATGATTGGTCATTGAGTTTGCCATCAGAACTTTTACTGACGGATGTTTTAATGGCTAAGTTGGAGCACGGACAATTGAAAATGGTAATTGAGATATTTGGCATATATTTATGGAATATTGATTATACACTTCTACGCGGAATGAAAAACAGTGAACCTAGCTTTTCTCGACATTTTACTGAAAAAAAACAGACGAAACTTCAAGTAGGCGGGTTGTTCGAACACTAGCATGGACTGTATAGTGAATACACTTAGTGATAGCCGTCCCAATCAAGTTTAATTTAAATTTGGTGTACAACTTGTTGTTAACCCTTAACGGTCGAATGGGTTAAATTCGGTACACAAAATTTAAAGCTTTATGATAGGATAAATTAGACAGATCACTTCCGTATGCCGGGAGTATCGGATTCGGCACACGTTCTGCTCTCGTTTGATACGCGTTTGAGACGGCTGAGCCATGCGGCGCGCCAGTTGTCAACAAACTTCGGAAGAGAGGTCACGCTTGTAAAATAATTCAGGCAGTTAAGGGTTAAGAGCTTTTCAGAGTTGCTCTAAAGGGAATTTTCTCGTAAGAAATTGCGTTGCGATGAAATGTTCTGAGTACACATTGTTACCCATCATGCTTTAGCGCAAGCTACATGATCTACAAGCCCGCAAGTACCAACGGTACCGAATAAGATATTATATTCTCAAACTAAATTTAAGTAAGATGCCTCTAGTCTCTTTCTAAAAACCATACGCGAAATCAAATAGTTAAACGATTGTTCACTACTGGTAAAAGTGAAAATAAGTCTCAACGTCAGACCGGAAAACCTACAGCAGCTAACAGGCCATCGCTCTGGTCAGTCAAACTCAATGTCCCTTTATCTATTCCCCTGCTCAAGTGGCGATGGATATATTACGAGATCAATGGAAAAACTTCAAAAGCAAATGTCAGAACTCCCACCAAGTTGGTTGAACAGAATTTGCGGTAAGAAGGTAAACAACTAGATCCTGTCCCATCTAGTCGACACAGGCCACTGAGTGGAACCTTAGAATTCGTTCTCTGTCATTTGCATGGTTCCCACAAGCCGTTCATTAAGACATGGCTGAATATTTTGTGTACAGCAGAGGTGACAGTGATCAAAATCATTAGACCGCACTAATGCGTCCAGAAACGAACAGCTAATGATCTATCTTTGCCTTGGCCAACACCGGTTTCGACCAATTCAGCTTTGGCAATACCCCGTGAGATTGAAATTTGTTTAATTTTTTATGTTTATCGGATTCATTTGTAAAACTTGGGTATGGTGTATAGCATACAGCCGTAACGGCGATTGTACCACAAATCTCTCGATAGATGAAATTTGCGGCCTCTGCTTGCATAAAATAATTCATTATTGGCCATCGTAATTAGTTATGCAATAGGGGTGAATATCCCCAAAATATGACGTGAAGTTTTGCATGGGATAAACATTTCCATGTATACACACGTCATATGAATGAGCACAAAGCTTAATCAAATAGGCTTATCGGTCAGCATACCTGCACAAAACAAGGCAATTAAGGGAATTAAGGGAATTCTCTGCATATAGGAGAGTGCGTCATTTGAGTTGGAGTTCACCTGTTTATTTTAATAAGATCAGCGTCGATAATGGTTTATGCATCTTTGGCAAATTAAATATGTCAGTTAACTACAATTGAAACCCCAATCCCGCTGGTGCTAACACGCTTGGTCTGACAATGTTTCAGTGTAAGAAGCAACACATGAAGCTGGTTTCCGAATCAAACGCAATTAAAATTCTGTCTTTCCAACGTTTTGCTATATTCCGTTCCCGAATAAACACATGTATCCCCGGACGTAACTTTGAAAATTTTAATATTTTATGGACGTGATCACATCAAGTTTAATATATGTAAGCTCTTTAAAGCACAATTCATATAAACTGTTATTAATTTAATGACGGTTGAACTTTCATGCCTGGTCGCTCAGACTTTCGGCATTCTTTTCCAAGCGTCAGATATTTTGTGCTCAACCAAAAAGGTTGGTACAGTGGTAGCAAGCACTGGGCCAACTGTTTTTATTTAGGCATTGAGTACTGAATCCTCTTTTTTATAAAGAGTTATGGGCCATGAAAGATCTTATAGTTCTAATTGGTGCTGAGCCCGATTGCTATCATTTTTGGTCCGTTTTGTTAATTATTACTTGGCAGCAATTGATCTGATATTTACACCGATGAGGCATGAGTGATATAAAGAGGAGCCAGTAGTATAAGTGTCATCAGCTTCTGAGGTGTTGTGTTGAGCATTAATCTAACACGAAATCAAGGTCATAGTCATCGTGAGAGTAATACTTTTTGGTAGCTACTTTTTAACTGGCTATGTCACTCTGCCATATTTGCCTAATTTGTGTTGGAATGAATTCAAATGTGTTTTCTATTGATATAGTGTTACCGGTAAATCTCCAAAGCTCAACGAATTAAGTAACAATGCAATAGGCTTAAAGGCAAGCGTACATATTGTATTTAAAAGTTTACACTTTACTGGGTCCATTTGTCGTTGTTGGTATTTAGGATCTTTCAAACAGTGGACCATAGAAATATATAAAAAAAACAAAATAACATCGATAGCAAAATGAGGTTCAGTGGCCGCACAATGCACAAGTCAAACGACAACGTCACCAGACATGCAATGAATTAGGCAATTGGAAAGATCCAAAGCTGAGTTCGTGACGTTCACTCAACTGCTTATAATTGTACAAAACCGAACTCGTTGGAATGGTTTTGTTGCAACCCTATGCTTCACCCCCTTCGCCCCTTCTGCAAGCTGGGGAGGAGCAGATACAGCTCTTGGCTGCTGAACGCAGATTACGCCGCCGGCGTGCAACTGACGCCCTACAACCGAGTTCTGACTATCGTTGCAAGCGCTGCGGGAGAGATTGTTCCTCCCGAATCGGACTGTTTAGCCATTCAAAAAGCTGTAGAAAATGAAAATTCATGTGATTGTGATGTACATCCATGGTCGACATCTACCGAAGGAGGCAAACAGTGCTTCACCCAGTGTACATATGATTAAGACCAGTAAGTTGTTTGTTTCTTTTCGTCCCGTTTCAAATGTTTACTTGGGTGTGCTCTTGTATGGCCTCTACGTTTGAAATAGTATTGAGAGAAAACCAGTTGGACATGCGTGATGTAACATTTTATTTCAATTGACATTGAGGAAATAACGTACGACTTCTTTGATCTGCTGCTTTGTTCAATCGGGTAAGACGAGTTCATTAACCCACAGAAGAAACGCACTTAAAAGTTTCTGGCAAGCACTAGCAAAAATTGCATTCAACTATGGGAAGTTGATCATTGAAGTATGCCTTTATGGGATAAACATTTTTTCAGCAATCAAATCTGGCCAATTCGAATGTGTTATTTATCATCAAGCGGAGTTCACCCATCATAAGCCTCATTTTGTTCACATGAATTTCCGGCCAATGTTGGTCGGTAGCATGAAAGAACGAAGCACACAATCGTTCCATTGTTCGCCGCAACACTTTGGGCGCACAACTCGAATATCTTCGCGCGAAAGTTGCTAACTTGCTTAAATTTCTTATCACCTGTCAGAGAGAGTCAGAACTAGTATTTCATGGAATTTCTGGGTAGATAAAAATAACTCGAATTCACATTCATTTAAAGCATGACAGATCCATTCGATCTAATATTTTTTCGTCTTCAATAATTTTGTGATTCATTATCTTGCGTAGCAGTTCATTCCTCAACACACGTGCACATCAAATCATATTAGATGAATTTGAACGAAATTAACTGGCAAAATTCCAAATCATCTATTCAGACCCAAATTTTCGCACCCTGAAACCAAGTCTGGATTTATTGCGTCCGACAAATATCTATGTACAGATAGACGAAACGCATAGCGTTGCAGAAATCCGAGCCGTTTTTTTCCTTTTTTACTCTTGGTCGAAACAGAGTAGGCGACGCTGTAGCTGTCTGGCTCTATTCAGGCGTCAAATATTAACTAAAGTTAAAGAAAATAAAAATGCGATAGAGCCCTAATGTTTTCAGCTAGGAATGCTACGCCGATTGTGCCACATCGTGATAAATATTCGTGTAGTTTGTTGCTCTGAATAGTATAATGAGGGAATAAATCGAAGTGATACACTGAAGTCACTATTGATCAGGCATGCCACAGCCAACTTTTGATGACTGATTCAAAACTTTTATTTAAAATACCGTTACTCGCGACATACATATAGCTACCCAGCTACATTACAAAAGTACTATTCTCTGATTGACTATTGTTGAAAATTTTAATCTATGCGTAGGTGCTACCTTTATAACACGCGCCCAGATGTTATTGAATGTTGTACACAGATTTGCTGCAAAACGCGTGGATTCCACCTGTGTATTTATCCTTGAATCGTGAATAATAAGTATAGAAAAGTTGGATGTACAAATTTGTATGGTAATCGAATGCCCCGAACAATCGGTGACTTGGTTAGTGTAACCATTAATACAGTTCCCATGATGAACCCAAGTCAAAAGATGACACGTATTCATCATTCTCAAGTGACTTTGAAGTTCACCAGAGATGACCGAATTTGAGAATTATTTACCAAAAAGAGTAATCAAAAGAACGGAACTTAGAATGTCGCAATATAAGAATAAGTTGAAAAAACATTTTTCATCAGTTTACTATAGATGATTCAACTAAGATTATGCAACTATAACCAAACGAAATTGGATACGAGCAAAGAAGGGTGTAGGAATACGGATACTTCACCGTTCAAGCTGTCGTATTCGGAAATCTGATTATTTTAATTGAAACATAATGATTACCTGTCCATTCAGAGATAGGTAAACTGTTTTATTTCAATTTATTAGGCATCAAAACCCAATTTCTATAATTCATTCCTGACAATGCTGTCCAATTCTGGGCAAAGTGGATCAAAAAAGATACGTCGCTTATCATACATCTACATCACCAAGTGTCAGAACCTGAAGTTGGTTTCAAAATATGTCAAATGTCGAGCGTCTAAGAGAATCGAATCTGTGCATTCTGACACAAAGAAAAATTTGAGGCGACCTGGTCCTTATATACAAATCACTATACAATCCCTTCCTATGCCGTAGCTAGCTCGCCCTCAGAAAGACAGGAGATGACGATCTTATATTTAATATCCAGACGTTGTCCCTGCATACTGGCAAATATAACTCTGTTATACCTCAACCATAACGATTTTTCCACCATATTTGTTGTACTTTATATTTTGTAACGATTCTATAGAAAACATTTCTATTCTCAGGTTATCACGAAGCCAATTGCTCTTTCACCAGGAATCACAAAGCTTGTATTTTGAACATTGAACCCGGGTAAACAATCCACAAATTTAACAGCATTAGTAAATTTGCTTTGTGTAGCTTATTTCAGATTATCTACAAGAAGTCTTGCCTGTGATACTCTGAGTTCTACGAAACCCTAGTTGAAAATAAAACTAGAGTTGTGTACGATAACAAAATATTGTTCACGAGTTATCTACCATAGTTTTACTGTGTTTGTGAAGCAAAAGATGAAGATGTGAAATTGTTGCTTGACTATGCAAAACAAAAACCTGCGGAATTTGTTCCAACATTCCAACACCTGATTTCGATATCTTTATAAACATAAACTTGTTACTCTCTGAAAATAATGTGAATTCCGAATTAATTAAAGCGGTTAATTAAATAGTATACATTGAACTGAATGCATTGTATCCGGAATCCAGTACGTTCTCTGATGTTTCGATATGGTAGCTCCTAAGTTCATGAAATGATGTCATTCGTCACTAATCCTGCGTTCCTATTCTTGCAAAATGTTTCCCATTTTCCGGATCGATTAATTTGTCTTTCAAACTAATTCGGTGAACCATACCACTTAATTTATTTATCATCGACGTCTATCAAATGTCTCAGGTCAGTTAACATTCCATTATTGCTATCTAATGTAAACAACATTCGAAAGGGCATAAGAACAGAACATTAAATCGAGTTTGAAAAGAGAACTTACATCACGTGTTCGTGCTCCGCGATAACTTGACATCTCTCTGTTGGATGAGAGTGCAGATCAAAATAGTTTACATTGTCTAGGTCAAATCCACCTCACTGGGACAATAGTTCTATTTGGGAAACGAAACAATACGTCCTTTTTATAACCTCCCAACACTAAATTGCTAGCGAGAGCGCATTTTTGCGAAAGTAATGACATGCATGTGACGTCGTTGGTCACACCACAACCGAGTGGTGGGAAGTGAGGTTTTGACCATTTGTGCATTTCGGGCATCCCAATCGATCGGCACCCGTTTGTCTGTCGATCGATGGATGCACACACATTCGATGTAGTTGTTCAGCGTTGTATGTGATTCCCACAATCCAGAGGTGCGTATATCACGCGTTTGAATGGTCACCCTGCGGGTTAATGTCTATAGATATGTGGATGTTAAGCAAGGAAATTTTCTGCCTTGTAATTGGAAAAGAGAGCGAGACAAATCAAAGGTCGTATACATCGGGAAAATTATATCGTACCATTACGAACAAAGCCATGCTAAACGAGCATTCCGATATTGCATTTTTGGTAAAATGGTGCGTAGAACACACTCGCTGATAATGTTTGATTCGTGCTTTGTATCTTTGTATATTGGGAACCTTTTTTATACGACAGGAAACTCATATCGGGTATCGAGATTTATTAATGGAAATCACACCATTCAAGTAAATAAAAATCTATCGATGCTTTGAATTGATGCACTTCGTCTAAACCTAGTCTATATAATCCATAGAAGAAATGTATCTTCGTTCATGTGATTGACTTGATAAGCAAGAGTAAATTCGAATTCTAATGTAATGCAATGCGTTGTGGCAGGGATGATAAGAAACAATAGCGCAAGCATAAATTGAATTTCAGTCAGTTGGTGAAGAAAAGCTATACGGCTTAATGCAAGATGCAATTAGGATCTAACAACATATGATTCAAAAGATATACGTAGGACTATAGATTAACTAATATAAGCTCATCACACCGTTGATTCAAAGAGGTACATTCTTAGCTAAAGAGCAACGAAGTCAAAGATCATTCGGTTTGATCAGCAGCAGTATCGAGGGTCATAAACGTTGCGGATAGGTTAGACTCCTTCGTGAAGTCGATTCAAGGATTTATGAATTAACGTTAACCCTTTACACCACCACAGGATTACAGTTTGAATGAAAATTTGTGCGCGTCAGGTTTCCATTAATACATACTCCTATATCTTAATCCACAGAGTTCGAATGTCAAGCTTTCAGTGCTTAATCGATATGCACAAGTAACATTCTTGCCAAGGTGGAGCCTTTTGCTTTTATGCGCGTTAAATGTCGTAACATTCACAGCCGCCCAATTTGAAACATTGTCTGAAATCCCTTTGCAGTTTTTCACAATCTCATTCGCGTATAAATTTTCATAGCATCTGCGAACAAACCATTTTGGATCTTATGATTGGACATGAATCGGACAAGTTCAGCGTACATTGTGAGGTCATTTACAAGCGTACTTCAAAGCTTCTAGGTATGCTGCGACGGATCTTCAGAACCTTCACGCCTGGAACGTTGCCAAGCATCATGAAGACCTACTTAATTCCCACAATGGAACATGCTCCGCAAGCATGGACTCCGTGGATTAAAAATGATATATTCTTGCTTGATAGGATATATCATAGTGCAACCAAACTCGTGCGTGGTTTTCGAGACCTTACATACGAGGAACGGTTGAAAAAGCTAAAGCTCCCCACTCCCCTTCAACGTAGACTTCGAAGTGACGTTATCATTACATACAAAATATTGAATACTCCAGATCATCCACTGAAACATTTGTTCAAATACCGTGAGTCAGGAATTACACGTAACCACTCAGCGGCACTACAAATTCTCCGTTCTCGTACTTACTGTCGCCGATATTTCTATTCGGTACGTGTCTGTTTCCTGTTGAATGCCCTTCCCGAAGCAATTATCACCTCTCCCTGTATTAAAACATTCACTCGAAACTTGGACAGTTATTTGTTGCATAACGATTTGACGATGCCTGCGTATTGACTCAGGGTAAGCATATTACTTGACTCCAGTGACATCGTTTAATTGTTTTTTAATACCTCTTATTGAACGAATATTTACTATGATATGGTAATTGTGAAGCTATGTGCTTTTTTGTGATCATAAATTCTTGAATCTTGAATCTTGAATCTTGAAATGAAGGAAGAAAAGAGCGGACCTAGAACAGATAGTTTTGGAACATTTCTGGTAATATAGTTGTTGTTCGATAGACTCAATTTATTCCAACTCTTATACGGCAATCTGACATACAGTCTTACAGCCATGAGAGGATAGATAAAACCTGTGAAAACCTACAGTCCAGTTGCCGAACGCTGCGAGAAGAGTCATTAGACGGAGCGAGGCGAACGAAATCCCTGTTGCGGAAGCGAAAATAATTTACACGTTTGAAAGTGTGGGACCAATCTTTCTGCGATTATACGCTCCATAACCTTGAAAATAACCGGCAATAGTGGAACGGGATGATAATTTCCAGAGTTAAATCGGCAACTGCCATTTAAGATCGGTGTAATCACGCCTGACTTATAATTTTTTGGTACAATTTCCCTGGGCAATGAATAGTTAAACAAACTGGAATGCGGTTCACAAAGCTGACAATGACAAAACCCGAGGTCATTCTGCACGATGCCATCAGAATCTGGGGATTTTCTTACATCCAGTTTGACCAACTGACTTGTGACAATCTCTTGATTTATCAAACATTCGCCAAATGTTTCTATTCGTGAGTCGCCTGAATACTCACAACGTTCTACTAAATCTTTTCGCACGAATAATTTAGAGTAACAAATCTCGAGAGCATTTGTGGTTTCGAACGCGGTCTCAGGGATCTTATCACCATTCTGGACGCCGAAAATAAATGGTTTGTCTTTGGCTTTTTCGTTCAGAATTTTGTATAGTAACTTAGGTTTGCGATCCATTTTTACAATCAGCATTAGTTGGTGCGCTTCTTATCCTCTGGAATAACTGCAGTCGTTGTGTTGCGTAACCTACGAAAATGTTGCCAAGAAGTAGAAGTATTACTGGCTTTATGTTGCACGCTGCTGCTTGCTTCAGTGCTATCCACATTTTTTAATATACTGCGAGTTAGCGTCAATCTTTAGTTTCATAAAACCTACAGGTTCGTGTCATTGCGAGTCAAGGCTTGTGTGGTCCGTCTGTTAATGCTGAATCTGCAATAGTGTGTTACTCATGGCCAATTTGTCTACCTGGCGAACCACCCCATTCGGAGCAAGCGATTATTGAGTACTGCTAACATAGTCGAGCACAAGTATTGAATGGTCAATAAGACCCAGCGGAGCCTGGAATCCGATCGCTTCGACTGATTGTTCTTCCGATGTTAACACCAAATCCAAGACGGAGGGGCCATCAGAACATATTTTCCGAAGGCATTGTGAACATGGTTGTATAAAGGGACAGAATCTAGTATCTCTCTAAATAGGTATTCGAGAGTTTGTGGGGAGAGATCGACTCTGATATAAAGGATAGGCATGTTAAAATCACCCAAAATATGTATTGTTGCTTGATGCGTCCGAGTCACTTGGATCAAATTTTCGTTGTACGATTCCGTAAATGAAGGGGACCGGTAGACCACAACAATCATGCAAACATCACCAGATATCAACTTTAAAGAACACCTAATTGTATCCTCGAGTGTGAATTCTGTGTTGTCTATTGGATGGCACTGGCGGCGATTAAAGGCAACACCACCGTCACATCTCTCTCGAACTTTTCTTATGAAATTCATGTTGGAAATGGATATCTATGTCTCAATCAATTAGGAAGAATACAATCTTTCTGTAATGGCATTAATTCTAGATGAGTGGTGCAAGTATATTTCAGTTTACTACATCAATATTTTTGAAAGGCTTTTCGCATTTCTATAAAAACATCTCTTAAAGTATGTTGTGAAAGTCATGGAATTTTCTTAATCGTCTAAATCGATTGGAGTCGGAATGCTTTGGGTTTTTAACCGTCGCATGTGGCTTTGTTCGGACAGCATAACTAAGGGCTGGTGGAAGATTTCCATCCGTTTGTTTGTTTCTGGCTATGATCCTGGGCAAGCTTAACTTGATATTGTGGTGTAGGTTTCTACTATTAGCATTACATTTGCGTTTGATAGAACCAATCATTTCGGTTACCAACTACGGTATCTTAAAAGCATCGACAAAAATGCGTTTTTGACACCGGTTGTTTCGGTGAGGTATTTGCACTGTTTTCACTCGTGCTCAGACATTTCTTGAGACGGTACGTCAGCAGTATTTTTCGAAACACCTAGAAGTACAACGTTTCATCAATTATATGGTTTTCAAATTTCCGCGACGACTTCCGCTCACACCGCGGTTATGCATGCAGATTCTGGAACACATCTAATAAGATAAGCATGTAATAACGTTCTTTGCGCATGTTCGAGAAAGCCTTCGAAAAGACAGCTGTTCGATGTATTTCTGTAATCAACGACAAAACTAGAATAGGAAACTGGAATAGGATATCAAACACATTTGTATGCATCTCCTCCACACAAACACCCCACGACCGGTTTCGTTCTGTTTGCACTCATCAGGTAAAGACAGTAGGATCAGGATCCGCATTGGCTTGAAACAGTGGAAGAATGGTACACAAGTTGCGCTTGTATGCCACTGTTGGGTAAGGTTGGAACAGGATATAGTTTTATAAATCTGAAAATTTCACGCAATTAGCTTTAGAAATGAGAAGTCAGAGTATCAACTTTCCTTGACAAACTGCGCGAATGTTCGCGGCCAGTTCAACCTATATTCAGATGAAATAAACATCTACACAGTTCATATACATACAGAGTTTTAACTATTGGGTTACACGACTGTTAGGATACTGAAGCTGATATGTGCAGCTCAGAGATAGGACCCTGATGTTTTGTGTCACAAAGATTACTATTATTACCCAAGAAGTTACACTGACAATGCCATCTAGCTTGATGATGCACCGTCTTATCACTACTTGACAGCTCAGCTCACCTCAGCTCAGCTCGGCGAACATAAAACACCTGGAAGGATACTGTTTGCACCAGTACTGGTCGTTGATATCATAAAAATTCGCCACCATCAAAACTTCTGGCAACAAGGGTCTATTCCAAAACAGGAACATCACTATGATCCAGTGGAATGTAGACGACAACACAAAATGAAGAAAAAATAATATTTTTATAATTGCTTGTGATATCAGTTGGATCTGACTCAAAGGTAAGACAAGAATATTTTCATGAACGACTTGAATCCCGGCACAGAAATTAAAAAAAATACGAATAGAGAAATCAACTAGATAGACAAAGTTTTGTGAAACCAAACGGGGATCTGTCACGAGACCTTTACCATACGTTTTCAGATCTACATCACTGAAATTTCAGACCGTGCTCGCTGGAACATAGCAGAACGTTCTTGAATGAGCTTGTCTTTTAATGAGATTTGTGTTTGTTTCAAATGGTTTTCGCTGAGCTCGCATTTTTTAGTCATGATGTTTCGTCATCAGACTAGGTGACATCATCCGCTAAACTTCTTTCGAATTGTCTTGATATGGGGGTTGTTGTGTTTTTATGGGATGCCTGTTTGTCCGTTCACCACCACTCCCCGGGAGTAACCAAGTTCGTGTCTATCTTCTTTGTGTACGTTTTCTCATGGTCCACAGTCAAGTGGGGATGTAACGGATACTTCGTCGCTGCGCATAATTTTTAAGTGTACACCCTAGCAGTAATACCACATAAGAATAACATTGTAATGTTCCGTTAATTATGATGAGGAAGACTAAAGATGACCTATCTCACTCATACACACAAGCATCAATCGAACCAGAGAATGCAAAATACAATTAACCAATAAAAAGTTTCAAAAGGGAACGGCCAAATGGAAACGAACCATCAAATTATCCAAACTACCAATTATTAACTGTTTGATGCACAATGTTATTTTTTCTGAACGCTGGAGGCCCCTTAGTATGAGTTTCAACCATTTTTTGTAGCTGCAAAGATACTAAATGCTGCTCGAACGGAATTCCTTCTTGTTATTTTTTCGATTTCCTGGATTGATCATGACTATGTGTAACATGATCGATACGCTTTTTAAGCTACTAGTAAATCGAGGCATTTTGTTAACTGCTTTCGTTGTTTGGACTCTGAATGTAGAGATAGTACATTCGAAACGTAACATATGAGAATAAACGTTTCGCAAATCAAGTTTAACGAGCACTGCATTCTCGGTATCATGAAATATCCGTTTAAAATGCGGTTGGGACGGTCACAAGTGTGGTGAAACAAAATTTCAATTATTGTGACGAACCTGAGTGAAATGTTTCATAGAAATCTGTACGCGCTACGGAACTATCCTATGCGATTGCCCCTAAGCATGATAAATATAAAGAATTTCCTAAAATGCCGTTCTCTTGCCTGTGTGAGAAAAATGGAAATCTTGTCGCGCCACAAACACTTAACTTTAGAATCAAAACCGACGCATAGCATTAGTGGCCGTGTGAAACATTCGTTGCATACAAGCGTAGAAGATAATCAGCCATGAAAATTAAATCCGAATGACGCGTTTGTCAACATGCACAAAAAATTCAACAAATTCGAAATGTTCCGGTTTCCGGCACACAGTGATTTTAGGACAGCATGGAACGATGTGGAATATGAACACGTGACTGCATCATGCCCCAATTATTGATTGTTTTTAGAACTATCATAAATCAAATATTGGCGGGTTGAAGTTTGCTTGTAGGAAGAAGCGGTAGAAGGGATGCGCAAGTTCGGAGACGCCTAGTTACAAGACACGCATGTAATGATATCGGTCTTGTTATTCTTCCATTGTTTTGTGGGAATGTTTGTCTATTTCGCTCATTATTGCTGTTCAGGAATAGCAGAAGTAACTAAGAGCCATATGTCATGGTTAATTGGTGACTAAGCATCAATGTTCAGAAATTAAGCTCCATCAAAACCGCACCATTCACTTCAGATAGGTGATAGTTATCATGTAAACAGGTATATGTTTCGTAACACAACGATTTTAGATTCTAATCTTGTTTCACAACACATCAAAAGCTATGCGGGAATATGTGTTCGAAAACAACGATAGAAACTGTTATATTCATTGCAATTAAGTACTTGAAACTCAGAGATTTTTATGGTAAGAAAGCAGTAAGCTTAACAATAACCATAGGATGACGAGGTATATCAAGGAAAAATACAAAATATTCCAAAAATCAATATGGACGGTCGCATACCACATGGTTCGTCACATACTCATCGAGCTTAGAAGCGAAAACCTCAACAGATTCCGAGCGTGTGATTTCTTCAGGCCAAATGTTCCAAATGAAGCAAGTTATTACCGAGAAAAAATAAGGACGAATATCCAATCGAGAATACGGAATGCTTAAAGCCTTTGATTGCGTTCGAGTAGGGCTACTGGGCTTTAGCAAGTGTTTTAGGGTATGATTTTCAGTATGCAAGATGTTGAATGCCTTCAGCAGGTCACTCCGTATCCGTCGTTGGGTAAAATCGTGCAACTTTAGTTTTAAAATTCGCTCTTTGAAAGACAAATTTCTGTGACGGGAGACCAATTTTGTCGCACGATGATAAATCCTGTTAAGTTGTTCGATATCCTTCCTCAGCCATGGTGCCCAGGCTTGGATGGAATATTCCATAACAAGAAGTACATACATATTAATTAACAGGGGTAAAGTTTCGGGCGTGATAATCCTGAATATCCTTTTTAAAAGAGTCAAGATACGGCAAGCTTTATTGTACACTGTCCAGCAATGATGTCCAGGCTTACGGTTAAACGTGGCCTATACGAGCCAAGCTGATACATGCGGTGCAAAGTGTCTACAAACCGTAGCATTTTACATTTCGCAAGGTTAAATGGTAATTCATTTGTCTGAGACCAACGAAATAAGATGCACAGATCACGTTTTAATGTATTGAGTATCAAGTTATATCCATTAGCCTCCATTATATCGTTCATATACACCAAGAATAGAAGAGGTCCAAGCACCGAGCCTTGTGCATCTACACATGTGACGGAGTAGTGACATTTTGGGACTCGAGAGCTCAGCGTCAGTCATGTTGGGCTGGAACCAAGTCTCTGTAACTACAACCAAATCGGGTGAAAGTCTATCACAAAGCTCGCATAGTTCAGCTAATTTGTTGTTGAAACATTGAGCATTTGTATATATGCACTTGATCCTATTTATCTTACAAAATGTAGGATCGTGTAATGTAGCTATTGGTCCGACTCGCGATGAGTCGAATAAATACGATTTGTATTAACTCCAGAGGGTTTGAAACATGCATACGGATAAATCCCACTGAGCCATGAAAACCCATTGTCCGCCCAATGCCTGGGCATAATCTTGTTTGAGAATGGGCCTCAAGCTAAGTAAAAGTAGCAGAAAATACAGTTCGAATTGGTCATAATTGATTTAATGACAAAGTTCAATATGGTAAGTCGAAAAAGGATTTTCGAAATTCCCGAAGGTATTAACTTCCACCCAGTACAGCAAAACCTCGTTGAGTCAATACACCTATCATGAAGTTTTCAGCCCACTTCAAGGCTTGCGCCATAAAAACATCGGAATTTTATCTAGATGACAAACAATGATGTATGCATACAGCATCGCATTTAAAAAATATTGGATCTGATGCTGAAATAAGTTAGGAGGATGAGAACATTAGAAATGTACCTATGCATTCAACGTAGGTTCCTCAAGCTAACGGTCGACTTTTCGTCGGTACGCAAACCTTGGCCCAACGAATACCATGAATGAAAATAAGGGTTTTGGTAAGACGACTAAGTCCACTTTCTTCATCAACTTGATTCGGTACAGCACTTCACTTTTTACGATTCAAGCATTAGGGAAAACTTTTCACTCGACATTGAGATCAACGGGTGGATTGGCAGATCTGCTTGTAAATTGTCTTGTTTTAACCCAGGCGTGTGGTCAGCCGTAAACAAACAGTGAAAACGAATATATTGATCCGCAAAAGTTGGTAACTGGATTTCCAACTTCACGACAGCGAAAGTATAAATCCAAATTTCAAATGAAATCTGAATGCTTGACATTTACAGCGAATCCAACATTGTGCCAAAATGTAAATTAGCCACTTCACTGAGTGTTGAAATTTTTGAGACTACCTTTAGGCAAGTGACACATGTGGTACACAGTTATTAAGGTGGCTAACGGTATGGTATTTTCTTCAAAAAAATATGTTTTGAGTTTTCTTTAGAAAATGATATTTTGATCTGTATTTTATCCGGTACCATAATTTATTTATTCATTTCTATGAAAACAAAGGAGTTTTTGAAGGACTGGTTTGAAAATTTTTTCCTAAGTCGCCCGTTAAACGCCGACTTTCAACCCATGGTTACGGACAGTTTCGCTACGAAGCACCCGGTATGTTGTATACCGATTGAAAGGTCAAGAAACGGCCTTGAACGTTACTTACTTCTCACGTGGAAACTTTCGTTCACAAAGGCACAAATGGCACGAAAATGGATAGCATTTATCACGCGGAAACGCGTTCTAATAGACCCACAGCTTCGGCTTTTCAGATATACACAGCTGTGTCGGATGTTTGGCATTCTGAACATGCCCCCACCAATGCACAACAAGACCTGGCAACACTATAAAAAGACTCTGTCCTTGGGATCGAACCGGGCTGGGGATTCCCATTTACAAGAAGCTGCTGCTGTTGTGAGGACGGCATACGCTGAAGCAGTCATTGCTGTCCCGGACGAAAACGGAGTGCTGGACGTCTCTGTCTCATTTGATAGCAGCTGACATCGTATAGGCAGATGCTCTGACAATGTGTTTGAGGGTGCCGAAGTTCTTGCAGGTTACTACTGCAAAGCGTTTAGTCCCAAGGAATCAGTGCATCTTCGATCGGCTTTAACGATGAAATACTAAACGAAATTTCAATAAACAATGAGTGTTTCAAGCTCAAACTTCTTCGTTTGAATATCACGAAGGCACCAGGAGCAGATGTAATCACTCCTTTTATCCTCAAACGATGTGCATCCTCATTGTGTGGTCCACTCAGCACAATATTCCAAATTTCGCTCGAAAATAGTACCGTTCCTGCGGAAGGGAAATCTGGCATCATAACATCAATTTACAAGGGTGGGAATCGACTAGACGCTGCGAACTATAGACCAGTTACGTTGTTGCCAGTAATTTCTAAAGTGCTAGAGAGTTTAGTAGCGGAAAAGATCACCCATCACCTCGAAACCAATAGACTGCTTGCGACTGAACAGCACGGTTTCAGGAAATATCACTCATGTCTATCTAATCTATTGCTCACCTTAAACGACTGGACTGAATGTGTGGACAATGGTTACTCAATTCACGCATGCTTTTAGACATGTCAAAGGCTTTCGACCGCGTCAATCATAGTATTTTAATCCAGAAACTTGAATTGCACGGGATAACAGGAAAACTTCTTGCTTGGCTAGAAAACTATTTACGCGACAGGAGTGCCCAAGTCAGAGTTGACGGCGCCTTATCGAAATTATTTAAAATTACTAGCGGAGTGCCCCAGGGTTCAGTCCTCGGACCGATTTTGTTTTTGATCTACGCAAACGACATTCCCGAGCGTGTTAAATGCAAGGTTATGTTATTTGCAGACGATATCAAGCTTTGGAGAAGCATACGCACAAATGATGACTGTGAAACTTTGCAGAAGGATCTAAACACATTGCACGATTGGTCTCTGAGAAACAAACTACCCTTCAACTTCCAAAAGTGCAAGGTGTTAAACATTGGAAAGACCGTGAATTACAACTACACTCTTGGGTCCCACCAACTCGTCTGGACAACTGAAGAGAATGATTTGGGTGTTTGGACCAGTTCAAGTCTGAAGACTTCACTGCAGTGCAAAGCGGTATACAAAAAGGCGTCACAAGTATTGGCGTTATTGAAACGAATTTTCGGCAGATTCACGAATCAGTCGGTGCCCCGTATCATGAACACCTATCTGAGACCAGCGATGGAGTACGCTGTTCAGGCTTGGTCACCCTGGATTCAGAAAGACATCAATCTTCTGTAGCGTATTTACCACCGAACCACAAAGCTTGTATCCGGACTAGCTGCTAAACCATATGAAGAACGTTTGAGGAGTCTCAATCTTTTCGACTTTCGCTGTCGTCGACTGAGAGGTGACCTCATACTGATGTACAACATGATGCACGTCCGTAACCATCCCTTGTCCAAACTTTTCACACACTCGCCACCCCATGTCAGTCGGTAACATGAACTTACAGTGCTTATTCCGACTTCAAGACTGAACTGTCGAAGATATTCGTATGCTGTACGTGTAAGTTTCACATGGAACACCCCCCTTCCACTGTTACACTCTCAGCCAACCTGGATATTTTTAAAGCTAATTTGGACAAATAGTTGAGAGAAAACCCAAATTTTGATACGATTTACACTACATGAGTTTCCCTGTTCTTCTTCTTTTTTATTGTATATAACGCATAACTCCATTCTACGGTTATTGTTAAGCTAAATACTTTTTAGATCATTAAAACTTTGAATCACTTTGAATGGCATAGCAACTGTGACTTTTTCGTTTTCAGCAACTTTTGCAAAGGATGCGAAATAGGCCACAAGATAGACGACCCGGAATATGATGAATAGTGGCGCAAACATGAGTCTAACTGCCAAACAGCATTCAATGCAGCAGTGCTGCCTTTGAGACCCATGCTGCGGTGACCTTTTTTGCCCGCTCACTGAAGAAACACCAGCTGAGGTACACCAGCATTTTGGGAGACGGAGATACCAAATCATACGCTGCCGTCTGCGCTTCTGCACCTATTCAATTCATTCAATCCGATTTAAGGGTCTAATAAATAGCACTAGCTTAACAAAACCCAAATAATTGGAATTACGAATACCATTGGTATTAAAAAACTGGGATTTGTTGTTGCTTACTGGGCTTCAGGAATCAGTAAAAATCCATAGGGCAGAAACTGTTTTCAAAGTTCAAAGCTTTTTAATGGTGTAAATAATATAGTTTTCAATGTTTTGGATTGGTCGACATGAAATTGTCCAAATTCGATTTGAATATATCCAAGTTGGGTGAATGTGCAACATTACAGGGTAGGAAATTCCAGGTAAAGTATACACGTACAGAATAAAAACACCTTCGACAGTTTAGTCTCGATTCGGGAATAACTACTGTATTGTCGTGACTCCAACTGGTTCTGGATGGTAGTCATGTGAATAGTTTATTTAGGGGATGGTTGGGGGTATGCAGTATATTGAACATAAGAATCAAATCACCTCTAAGACGGCGGTAACGAGAGTCGAAGAGATTGAGACTTGCAATACGATCTTCGTATTATTTGTGCTTTAAACCGCGTACGAGCTTAATGGTCCGATGATATATTCTCTGCAAGAGGCTGATGTCCTTCAGTAGCCAGGGTGACCAAGCCTGAACTGTATACTCCATGGTTGGCCTCAAGTACGTATTAATTATTCCATGAACAGTTTGCTTCGCGATACTCGTGTTGACAAAATCGAGTGTGTGAACCATATAACAATAACATAAAAGTTTTCAACTGGTCCCCGTCTATAAACACCTTGCAGACAGGAGCTTGCTGGAGCTGTGTCTGAGTGGAAATACTCAAAATAGCAACGAGTCTTTCCACTCCATGGTTTGGAAGCAGTGCCCTAAAGAACGGTGGTGATGTCTTCGCACACTCGACACAGCTGTTGTAGTTGCCGTTCAACGCTTCAACAAAGGGTACTCTGCCTTGCTGAGTGTTCTGCAAGAACTGGATTTGGCTGCAGGAGACCATGCAGAGGACTTTGCAGTAAAGGCATATACCAGCAGAGTGAGTAAAGCCACCAGGAAGAGCAACCAGCAGGCCAAGCAGCACCGGAAGGCAATTGACACTATTCGGCGCCAAGAGCGGGCCCGAAGACAGGGTCATGAGATTAGTTGTATGACCCAGGCAATTGCTGAAGAACTAAACACTGTCTGATTTTTGTCCCTAGACAAAAGGACTTCATTTATTTTCAGTTTGCAACAGCATATTTCGCTTTGTCTCATTATATTGTATAATACACTGTATGTGAAACTTCAAATTCATTTTTATAAATGTTGAATTTCAGTCGCGGTGTGCAATTTGCTTTCGCAAATTTTGTAGTAAAAGTTGAGATAAAAAAATGAAAATAAGCATGTGTATGCAAAACTTGCAAAGGAGTGCAATAAAAGTGTTTTGAACAGTATATCTCTCTTACTTTTGGACATATATTGGTTGTAAGTGCGCTTTTTCTTACGCAAACCTTTTATGAATATTTTTCTCGCATGCACAACTAACCAATCGCGGTTGACTTATGTCTTTTGCAACTTATTGCACCCTATACACTCCGAAAATCATGTAAAAACACTCGTATTCATTCTAAACCTTTTCCTTGCCCACACTAAAATGAGCAAAATAAGTGTTTCTTTCGAAAAAAAAATAGCTTTATAAAAAAATTACAATACCTTTGTTTTACAAGGAAATCACAAAATTTAAAAAATAATAACCCTTTATATAAACAAACAGCACACCAAATGTCAAATAATTCCATTGAATACTTTTTGATATACAAATTAAATGTAACATCATCATTTTTCTATGCCGCTAGCCAACTTAAGCTTCGGCCAGCTGTCCAAATATCACTTTGTGACCGATTAAAGCATATCCTTTTAACTATTGAAGACCACACATCGCTCAGAGACTGGAGCTTAACGTTGTGCGGGGATTGTGGTACCATTTTGAGCTGGTGACCAACTTGAAGATTTTCAGGCAACATCGATGCTGTTTATATCGATCAGATCATTGGTTGAGGGTATGAGAAAACAATTTCAACGAAGCTCGCATATAATAAAAATAGCGAAACAAACGACATATAGCATCAGCCTCCACACAAAATAAACAGGATAGTCCGCATCACAAAAACAACTTACTGCTGGTCTAATTTCAACCACTTATTAATCCTTCACTCTTAATTCCTTAAATTTATGTCTCTTTCATCTTCGGAACTGACAGAGCTGGAAATATTGCCGTATGCTGTAAACAGATACACACACGCATCCTTGCTTGATCCAAGGTAATTCAAGATAATACAAGGTTTTTAATAGTCTAAAAAGCAGCAAGTTTAACAGTTACCACAGAATAGTAGAAAATAAAAATGGACGTATATAAAAAACAAGATAAGCAATTAGATTGAACAGTATATAACTATTCGGAAAACAAATAATTCAATAAAAATGGTCTAAGTGTAAACAAGTTGCGCTTGTATG